>PVLA01007269.1:62533-108458 GCA_004027455.1 Hydrochoerus hydrochaeris | reverse complement strand
TATGCTAACCTTGGCAGCAACCCCCAGCCCCAAGCAGGAAGCGCCCCAGGCTTAGGGCCAGGCAGGGATAATCCTAAACAATAGGTTTTAACCTCAACCCCAAGCAGGAAGCGCCCCAGGCTCAGTAGGTGTTAATTAACTCTTTTCACCTTTGTAACATCTCAATCTTGTTATTTAGTTAGCTTGGGAAATGTAAGCCGAAGCACCTGGATGCCTGCAGGAGGAAGAGATGTGTGAGGCTATTGTGCCGCTCCCTACATTGTTTCCCTTATCACTTATGGGAGTATGGCAGTTCCTGTGAGGACAGCGCCTGTCTTAGGTCAAGGACTCTTCATATGAACTCAACCAGGCCTTACCCGTCATGGGCCTGCAGGACAGCAATTGGTCCTGTGCCTGTCTTAGGCGGCTGGTGGCGTAACATATGTGTCCTAGTTGCCCGTCTTTGGCTGCCTGCAGGACAGTGCCTGTCTTGGGTCAAGGACTCTTCATATGAACCCAACCAGGCCTTACCCGTCATGGGCCTGCAGGACAGCAATAGGTCCTGTGTCTGTCTTAGGTGGCCGGTGGTGTAACATATGTGTCCTAGTTGCCCGTCCTTGGCTGCCTGTCCAGTGTCTCAGGGCAGTTGTCTCACAGGAACCACGCAAATCCTCCTCCATGAGTTCTCCCATTTAAAGCGTCTGTATAAACTCTCTCATACTACTCACAGAAGGCAAAACCCCACAACCAGTCCTCACAAAGGGGTTATCTAGAGGGCCTCCAGCAACCCCCCTGGAGTCTCCACCCTCGACTTCATATTGAGCATTACATAAAAACATACACATGTGAACTACACAAATTACAATTATCAGTACAAAACATTTCAAAATCCCCGTGCCCAATTCCCACATGCGGCGTCCTTTTCCTGGAAAAGCGATTGTCACAAGGCGTGCATGGACTAGGACGTGGCATGGACAGAAAAGGGTGCTGCACAGAATATTGAATAGACCATTACCATTGATCAAAACAGAGCAAAACAGAGATAAAAATATTTGCCCTTAAAGAGATGGCAGAAGAAAATTCCCCTTATTTCCTGTATTGCATATAGTCAAACTCGCCAGACATGCTCTGATTTCCGGCTCTCACTTTGGGGGGACTGGAGGATGGATGTTTGATTCTTAGCCCGCATCCCGGTAGGCTCACAGCCGCCCACCAGAGGGGTGAACTGGCTGCCCGTTTTCCTAGCGCCCCAAGGTCCAACATGGTGCGTCGCAGGTCTCAGGAAACGCTGATATGGTTCTCACTCTGGGGTGGCCGTGGCTTGCCAGGCCACAGCAGCCACTTACCAGAGCGGCTTGCTGGCAGCTCCTTGGTGACATTTTTATCTGCCACTCAGGTGCACTACCCAGTTAGGAGCAGTCTTGATAACAGTAGCCAGGGCTTCCATTGTGCCTTTGAGGGAATAGAGAATTTATTTGTAAAGAATTATGTATGTTTATTCTCACTGTCTTGGGATAGTTGAAGGTCTGAGCACTTGAAACTCACACATGCTGGAAAAGCAGCAGGAATTCATCAAAATATGGACACAGGGCACTTGCCTGCAATCCCAGCACCCTGGGAGACTGAGGCAAAGGAGCACAAGTTCAAGCCCTGACTGGGCAATTTAGTGACTTAGTGAAACTCCGTTTAAAAAAAAATAATTGAACAGGCTGGGAATGCAGCTCAGAGAGAAGGCAACTTGTTGAATATCTTCTACCATACAGAAAACAAACAAATGAAAAGACAACATTGTAACTTGAACAACTTAGTCAGCTTTCCCTTATCATAACAGCATGCCTGAGATAATCAGCTTAACGCGAGGAAATTTTTATTTTGGCTGACAAGGTCAGATGTTTCAGTCCATGACCAGTTGGTTTGAGCCTGCAGTAACAGGTGGTAGAAAACCTGCTCACTTCCTGGCTGCCAGGAACAAAAAGATAAGAAGAGGATAGGGTTCCAATCACCCCTTTAAGGGCACATTCCTAATGGCCTTAATCCCTTTAACTATGCCCCATCTCTAAAGAATCCCATTACCTTCCAGTAGGACCACGAGCTGGTGACCAAGCTTATAAAGCATGAGCTCTGGGGAGGGAGTGGTTTCCAAACCCTAACATGCAGAAGCGTGGATATATCTGAAAGGCATTATCCTCAGTGAAAAGAAAACTCCAATTCAAGAGATTGAATACTGCATGGTTCCATTTATACGACATTTTTTATACCAAAAAATCATATAGGTGGAAAGATTTGTAATAAGTAGTGGTTATTTGTAATGGTCAGTAGCAGATATGATTATGAAGGGTTTCCAGAAGAAAGATCTTTGTGATAAAAGAAGAGTTCTTTTTTTTGTATTGGGAACTGAACTGACAACCTCAATTTTGTCAGGCAGCCTCTGTGCCACTGAGCTATATTCCTATCCTGAGAGTTCTATCTTGGTTATGGTGGTGGTTACAGGAATCCACATGTGATAAAATTAGATAGAGTTATGCATATGTATTGCCCCAACAGCAAATTCATGATTTGATACTGTTCTATAATGATACAAGGTATAACCATTGGAGAAATCTGGATGAATGGTATGTGGGAACTCTTGATTTTATCTTTACCATTTCCTGTGAATATTTCAAAGTGAAAAAGAAAAGAAAGCATTGGAAAGTATTCAAACAAAAATGAATAGAAATTTAGAGAAAATAGAAATATATTAAAGAAAAATACTTTTCTTGCTAATAAAATCAAAAGCTGTCTATAAAAGCAGAATGACACCAAAAAATCTATTAGGAAAACAAAAATGAAACCATGGCATTTAGAAAAACGATAGATATAATAAAGGGACATCAATTTGAATGTTTCTTTAGCAGTTTCTTTAACCACTAAACTAGATCCTCTTAAGCAGTGTATTGCTTTCTTTTGTATTTTACTACTTTTTTTTTAAGATGAGATTTTGCTACATAGTTCAGGATAACCTTGAACTCATTATGTAACCTAGGCTGGCCAGATATTCACTGTAATCCTCCTACTTGAATCCCTGAGTGCTGGATTACATGTGTATGTCACCACACCCAGTATGAGTGGTATGTTGCAAGATATATAGAAGTAACCATAAGAAGTAAAAACATTGTGTACCTGTCTCCCCAGAATAAGTACACAATGATCCCTGATGCAGGATTTAGTGTAGTACTTCTTTAGAAATTAAATTAATCATTCCTAGATATTGAAGGATCAGAATTTGTGACTAGTTTTGGCTCCTAGTTGCCTGAGGGGCACAAATGTTCACCATGTCTAACACAGAGGTGGTCTCAGTGCTTTGTTGGAAAAATTTCCAAAAAATCCTCTGTAATTTATCTTGCAATGAACATCTAGTTTCATCAATAGGCAGCTCCCTTGCCTCAATTTGATATCTTTGCCCTATTTCCTGGGGGGCATGCGTTCCTTAGGGTAACAGGGTCCCAGGCACAAGATCCTTCTTATGTGTTACAAATTCTGCTGTCTTGCTCCAGAAATAGAAAGAAAAGAGGGAACAAGAAAGAAAGAGAGAGAGGCTGTGGGTCACATGGGTAAGGGACAAAAATGGTAGGCTTTTCAGTTCCAGATTATCCCTCCTACAAAAGTGACATCTGTGCATCTGTGGCAAGATTTCTTCTCAATTTCTTTGTCACGATAGTATTAATTTTCTTCTTAACCCACTGACTCTGGTTTTACATGACCAACATGATTCTGCTCATATTACAAAACAAGTAGCTGTGCCTTAAAAGTGGTGCTATCTTTTATGTCTATGAAGGACATTTGGTTGGTAATATGAGATAAATGAAAACACCATTCTAAAATATTTCTTTGGATTCCTATGTTTTCCTTAATAGTGAGGGGAAAAAAACATTCAAGTCATCCTGATATACCAGTAGGAAAGAATTTTTCTAATGGGCACAGTGGTGCATGCCTCTAACCCCAGTTACTAGGGATAGGGGAGGCTGAAGTAGGAGGAACACAATTTTGAGGACAATCAGGGTGTTACGGATTAAAAACTAGTGGTCAATTTAATGTCAGCTGGATTACATCAGCATGGTGCTGAGCGTGGATGTTCCACCTGACGAAAGTTGCCAGCATAAACAGAGACGTGGAGAAGGAGAAGCTAGGCATTGAGGCACTGTGGATTCTCCTACGTGCTGCTGTTTGAGCCATTGGTTCTCCTGGAGAAGCTCTGGCCTTCACGTCGAACATTACTTCCTGGCTCTGGAGGGGAAGACGTGTACCACTTAATCTCCAGGATGAACTCATCACGCTGGCTTCCTGGCATGTACTTGACTTTGCTTATTGTCAGAGGAGCTCGGGGCCTCCGTGTCGCTGAGGATGGCTGTGGTGCTTTTCAGGACAGCCCTGGTCTTTGTTGTGAGTGTGACTCCTTGGCTCCAGCATAGAACCCTCAACCTAGCAGCACAGCTCCTTCACCCCGCTGGCATAGACTTTCTAGCTTCCACTGCTGACCTTTGGGCCTTCCCAGCATGGATCCGTAAAAGAGACTGGTGTGAGTCCTTCTTGTGGGCTCTAGACCTCCAGTTGGACTTGTGGGAGGCACTGTCATGAGCTCTGGGTCTTCATCTGAACTCATGTGGGACATTGCTGTGGGATTCAGGCCCTTGGCTAAATATTCTGTCTCTAGTGTTGTGGATAGATTTCCTGCATTTTCTTGTGTTAACTCTGGGTGACCATCATAAAACAGTGTTATAAACTCCATGTCCTGATTCTAAGGTGTTCTCCTCACAATCCCTGCCTGCAACACAGAGCAACTTAGTGTGGCATCATCTTTATCTTAATTTTTTTTTTGTGTGTGTGTGTGTGATGTTTAAACTCTGGGTACATATAGGTAAGAACTCTATCACTTTAGTGAATGTAGTTTACTACATTCCCAGGTCCTCATACAGATGAGATTTTTATATATGTATTTTCAGGCACTTTCAAGTACATATAAGGGTAAGACCTCCATTTCATTTGAGACAGGCTCTAGATCACTAAATTGCTCAAGTTGGGCTAAAAGTTGTGATTATCTTGCCTCAGTCTACCTGAGTATTGGGATTAGAAGTGTGTGACCCATACCCAGCCTGTTCTTGCCTCCTTTAGAGCACCAAATGCTAATATAATGGACAATAACTATATTAAAATAACCATATATAAAATAGTTAATTTTCTGTTTATTTCTTTTTTAAAAAGGCATGAGAAGGATTTATTAGAGGTAAGTACAGGATGAATTCAAGAGTAGAGTGTAGGTTCTGAAAGAAATGCACCACATTTTCTTTTGCTACATTAAAATAGTCATTAACTTCTACTTGGGCACTACCTTTCACTGATAAATTTGCCTTTCATAGATATGTTACAATTTCAAACTACTGAATTTTTTTGTAATTGTATTAGTTCTTGGAAAAGAACAGTTAATCCAGGATTGGGGATTTTGCTCTGCGGCATAAATGCCTGTCTTGCAAGCGCAAGTTTCATTCCCATTACCGATAAAAAACAAACAACCCCCCACCAAAACCCCAGTTAATCCTTATATGGTTGGATCAATTCTGCATGTCTATATCTGATAATCTAAGCAACCCTTCTGAAGGTAGTGAAATACAGTACTTCAACCACTGTTAAATTCCTATCATCTTGTTTTGGAAACCTATACTGTTATTTTTTTGGGTTTGTTGTTGTTTGTCTGTTTTGCTTTTGTTTTCTTTTCTGTGCCATTTTTTTCTCTTAAATAAATAAAAAAATACTGAGTTTCATATCAAAGATCTTTTCAGGAGTATTTCTTAAATAGTGACACCTCAGTTGTCTCTACTAAAGTCCAAACATTAATTTTCATAAAAGTGCGAACATTAGTTTATGGGTTTTTTTTCCCTGCCTATTGTTTAAGTTAATGGTTGTTAAATAAAACACACACCAGCAAAGTTAAGTGGTCAAGGAAGACTTTATTCTAGAGTATTTTCAATAAAGGAGAACGTGTGAACTCAATTTCAGATGTGCAACAGCTGGGGATTGATAGGCAGTGAGCAAGGTTAGGGAGGCATAGGACGGAAAATAACCAAGCCAAACTTGGTTAGGTATTGTTTTGGACTAACTGTTCTTGTATCCTCCTAACCCCTTGTCTCAAATGTGTTTGTTGAAGCCCGAACACCCCAATGTGGCTATATTTGGAATAAGGAAGTAATTAATAATAAATGAGATCATAAAGGTAGGGCTCTGATAGACTGGGATTAGTGTCCCTCTGAAAAGACACACGTCATTTCTCCTTGCTTGTGTAACCCATGGATGCACACTGAGAAGGCAGATGTCTGAACCCAACAAGAGAGTTCTTAGCAGAAGCTGTTCATGCTGGCATTGTGATCTTTAACCTCTGGAACTATAAGAAAATACATGTTTGTTGTTTGAGCCCACTCCATCTAAGGTATTTTGTTATGGCAACCTGAGCACACTCAATATAGGTATCAACGGTAGTAGGTAGGGTTCTGGCTAAACTGGACTCAGCAGCCAAGAACAAATCCTACTCAAAAAGAGAGCTCAGAGTAGCTAAATCATTTTGTTGAGTCTTAGTAGTAGATACCTTTTCCTGGACAGTGCAAACTTCTCATGAATATATTTCTAGGAAAAGGAAACCAAAAACTAAGGTTTAGATTCAACTAAAGTCCAGTATTATTAGTCTATATGCTGGGCTTGAAATGTCTTTACAAAATAGAGTAAAGCTGACAGTGGAAATCCATCTGCTATAGTAAACCAATTTCCGGTAAGTGGCTTCAATGTTTTGGTGATGACAGTCATCAGAAAAGTTCTGGAAAGACTGTCCATGATTGAGACCGAAGTGGAGCATGGTAGATCCTGGGAATCCTGTGAATTTTCCAAGTAGCCCACATGGCAGCAAGTCTGGGCATGAAGTTGCCAAAGTGATTTTCTGTGCTAAGTTCCCTGAAATTTCTATCATGTTGTCCAGCCTCAACTGGCAAGGGTTCTTTAAGTTAGTGGGGAAGGCCAACTACAAGATATCCTAGAGTCTCCGTAAGAATGTGGGCAGCAGGGTTTTAGTTAATCTCTAAAGGGAGAGTTTAATTCTTCAGGAAGGTGGCAGGAAAAAATTTAGGAATATTAGTTTGGAGAGTTGTAGTGAGAAATAGAAAATAAAATTGAAAATTTGGTAATAACTGAAAAACTGTATGAAACAGCAGGATTCAGTACAATTTACAGACAGGCAACCAAACCATGCAAGTTATCAATGGTAGTAGGTGAAAAATATCTCACAAACAATGAACAAGACTAGAATCTGCTAACTCACAAGGCTGTGCTGCAGATTTCTCCTGAAACATAAATTTTTTCTTTATAGTTGCAACACGAGTAATTTTCACAACAGGTACGGTAATAAATTGTTACTACATATGCATGAATGCACTTATGGTTTTTACTTCTCACTACTATTTAAGTTATGGTACTATAAACTATACATGTGTTTATGAAATAACCATGTATTTTGATTTTTATTTTTACCATTGTTCCTAAGATTGAATGATCATGAATTATATTTTAGATTTTGTATTCTTGTTGGATTTCTCATTCAGTGGCAAACAAAAGTTTGAACTCTCATCTTGACTCTATGAAGTCCTAAATTAGTGACTTCAGAGAGCTGAAAACAAGATTGTCACTAAACATGAAGGCATTGAGACACAAAGGGACTTTTTTCTTTTAACATGGAAGAGTTTATTTTTCAATTTCATAATCCCAGTACTAAGCAGCCTCGTGGTACTTGTTTTTTGCTTGAATATCTAACAGTGAACTTTCATATTCACATTCTTTTCTGAAAGCGGGGAAACTGCCAGTCCTCTTGTGGTGAGTCTGAGCCATTGGAGTAGTTCAGGCAGCTGGCTGTGGGCAGAAGGATGAGTGGCCATTTCGGGGAGGTCCCCCTATGTGTCAGCATAGCACAATGCAGAGTTATCTTTCTGTGCAACAACTGCGGAAAGCATGTTACAGGGTGGCGCTGTCTAGAAGGCAGAGTCAGCCCATGGAGGACACAAGCCCTCAAATGCTACCTGATTGACAGAGGCAATGCTCAGCTACTGCAGTTTTGTGTTACGGTAGGGCAGTACAATCTAGTTTATGCAGACTGATAAAGTTGAGTGAATTATATATCAGGAAAGCAAATAGTCTATCAGCTAAACCTGGATACTTTTGAGTGAAAGGGAACATTACTAATAATTACAACAGAGTAACAGCTATCAACTGGGATTGTCTTTGAAAACCAGGTTATCAGTATATGGTTAGTAAAAGCAGTGCTGTTGAGAACATTTGATTATTAGACAGCTTCCTGAGAATGCAGTGTTTTCCATGCATGTTGGAATGTCATTAAAACCATGGTAGACTGAAAGTTTTAGATCATAAAACAGTGTGACCTAGTCACAGAGGGTGTAGGTTTCAGTTTAGAAAATGTGATGAAGCCAAGGGTGGTATGACCTCAAGATGCATTCATCTACATAAAAATGTCTCCAGTTTATCCTTCTTTATGGCTGAATAGTACTCCACTGTAAAAACAAACACATCTTCTCTATCCATTCATTGGTTGATGAGCATTTGGGTTGTTTCCAAGATTTAGCTATTATAAACTGTGCTTTTCTATAAACATGGTTGTGCATATATTACTGTGGTATGATGCTTTTAATTCTTTTGGGAAGATACCAAGAAGGGAAAAGTTGGGTCAAATGGAACCTCTAGTTTTAGTTTTTTGAAGAACCTCCACACTGATTTCCAAAATGGTTGCACCAGTCTACAATCCCAAAAAAATGGAAATGGGTTCCCTTTCTCTCCCAGCCCCTCCAACATTTGTTAGTAGTTTATGTCTTGATAATAACTATTCTTTCTGGAGTGAGATGGAATCTCAGCACTGTTTTAATTTGCATCTCTGAAATGACCAGTGATGAACATTTTTTCATGTATTCATTTGCCATTTATATTTCTTCATCTAAGAAATGTCTATTCATTTCAGATGCTCATTTTTAGACTGGGTCTTTAAATTTGGGAAGTATGATTTTTTTGAGTTCTTTATATATTCTAGATATTAGTCCTTTGTCTAAGAAATATCTGACAAAATTTTCCCCCACTCTGTGGATTCTCTGTCTGTCTGCCTGTTTCTGTCTGTCTGTCTCTGTCTCTGTCTTTTTTTTCTTTTGAGACAGATCTTGCTATGCAGTTCAGGCCATTCTTGAACACACTCTGTAGCCCAAGCTGGCCTCAAATTTGAAGTGCTCTACCTGCCTGAGCCTCCACAGTACAGGGATTACAGACATGCACCACCACGGCCGACTGTAAACTGTCTCTTCAATCTGCTAATGATTTCTTTTGCTGTGCAAAAGCTTTTTAATAAGATGAGATCCCAGTTGTTCTTTGTAATATTTCCCATGTGGTTGTTTATAGTCTTTGCCTACACCTATGTCTTCAAAAGTTTAAAAGCTCTCTCTTCCAGCAGGTTTAATATTCAAATAATAGTTTTAATATTTATATCTTTGATCCAATTAGATTTTAATTTACTGCAGTGAGAGACATAGGTCTAGTTTTAGTCTTTGGCAGGTGGAAAGCCAGTTTTTCCATCACCATTTATTAAAGAGTTGGTCTTTCTTCCAGTGAAGATGTCTGGCCCCTTTGTCAAAGATAAAGTGACAGAGTGTGTTTGGAGTTGTTTCTGCATTTTCTAACCTGTTTCACTGATCTTCAATTCTGTTATATTTTTCCCAGTACCATTCTGTTTTTTTTTTTTTTTATCACAGTAGCTTTGTAATATAATTTAAAATCAGGGATTATGATGTCCCCTGCCTTGTCTTTGTTGCTTAGAATTTTTTTTGCTGTTCTAGGTCTCTCCTGGTTCCAAATGAATTTTAGGATTGTTTTCTCTAATTCTGTGAGGTATGCTACTGGTATTTTGATTGAGATTACATTAAATCTGTAGAACAATTTTGAGAGTACAGCCACTTTCACTAAATGGTGAATTTAAGGCCAGCCAGCACTATGAAGTGAGGCCCTCTCTCAAAAAAACAAAAACCAAACCAAACAAACAAACAAACAAACAAAAAAAGGAAATGTGATGGGCTAAGAATATTTCATTTCTTTAATATTTTTCTAGTTAATTTTGACTTGGACTTATATTCTATGGAATGAAAATTTTGATTCAGATAATATTGTTGTCTCCTATCTCCAGAATGATTAAAATATTTTGGGATCTTACATATAGTCAAATCGCCAAGGAAGTTCTGAAGGTTATATTCCAAAGGTTGTGAGATTCCTGCTGTTCCAGATGGCATGGATCCTTCACTTGAGGTTCTGCTGATTCCATTCTATTTTGCAGGGCATGGGGAAATGTAGTGATCCCGGAAAACCAGTCTAAATTCCTCTATCCTTTTCTCTGAGGTCTTCTCATCTCAGTGGCAGTGATTGATAAATACGTTTTGCGGCTCAGTGTACCTGCGATTCTCCCTTTTCCATTCTTAGTCTGGGTAGAGCTTGGGGGCTTATGGCTGCACATAGCCTGCTTTATGTCCTACCAAAGACTTCAGCTCTTCACAAAGGCAAGGAACCCCACAACTTGGTTTCCAGCTAACACAGACTATAGGAAATGGGTGGGGAATAAAAATACAAACTAATACTTCAGGGATACAAGTCATTTTTCAGCCTTTTAACTAGACAGCAAGGGAAGTCCTGCCTAAAAAAAATAACTGAAGGTTTAAATTACCTACAATCTAACATCATTATTTAATTATTCTATAAGAAATTTTGATTGAGTTTTTAAGATTATCTAAATAAAAATACTCCTGGAAGAAATCAAGCTGATTTTATGTATGAAGCACTTTGTCATCCATTCTTTTATCATGTGGGCTCCCACGTGGTCTCCCTCAACCCAGAAGACCCTGCAGTAGAGGAAGTGTGGCTCACAGGGCAATGCAGATGGAGAAAGCTTGAATGACACCACAGAGGGGGTGCTGTTTACTAAGGTTATGGAAAAGAAAGCAGGGCTTGTGTCGGAGGCACCACCTGGCAGCAGGGACAGCGAAGCAGTGTGATCCAAGCACTTGTGATTTTTGAACTGCATTTGTCACTTAGTCACAACCCTCAAATGGAACAGCAATGAAAATTTTACCAGGAAATCTGGTGTGGAACAACATCTATATATGCTTGAGGGGATACAGAATTTAAATTACATTATGATTTGTATGGTACTTTTGCTAAAAGAAAGTGCGCTATTTAGGCCAAGGTTAGGATTTTTCATTTAAAAAAGCCTTTTATACTATAATAATAAATTTGTCGTCACAATTCCTATTTTTAATATTATCTTAGCAATTATTTAATTTAGTGGCATTTTTAAAAACTCTATTTGAAAATCAAATGACTCTAATAAATTCCCTGTGATTACTGAACACATCAACTTCTTTTTATTTATAGATTCATAAGGAAGAATCTATAAATATGAGCTACCATTTCAGGGCCTGGCCTGATTGCTTTAGTTCTGTAGCTGACCTAGAAAGAGGTTTATTGACCAAAGAATGGATCATTTTCATTTTAGCATTCGAATGCTAGTTTACAAAAATAAATGCACAAGTATAAACAGTAATTTCAATCAGAGTACAAATCACTAGGGTAGACTCTGAAGTGGTTTGATCTTTTAGTATTAGTTATACACAGCATAATTTTTAGCTCTAATATACGGCAATTATAACCAGATACACCTACATGAAAAGGAACACTAAGTTCTACCTCCTTGTGTACTGCATCAAATCTAATGACTGCTAAAATTCATTCAAGCTACTTTTCTAGGTTTTATTTCTATTGCCCTTTTTGTATTCTATGTTCTAGCTAAATCAAACTGTTTTTTGAAGAAAACAAACCACATGCTATGTCAGCGTGCCCTTCGATACTCCCTGTCCCTACGAACGACCATTCTCATATCTCTAATTCAGAAGTCCTACTTAAATTTCAAATCCTGATTCAAATTTAACTTGTCTTGCAGAACCTCTGTGAAGCAACAGCATTTTATTTGTATCCTTATTACCATGGCATGAATCACTTTGTTCCTTTCATTACTTGAATATAAAATTCTTAATAAGGAACTATATCAGAGAGTATTAAATATACTTAGTATCTATCGTCATATCTCAGGAAATGTTTATTGAATAGATACCTTTAAATATTACCTAAAAATTTACACAAAAACATAGTTTCGACATATTTAGTATATAAATGTTGGATGACTTTTCAGATTAAATACCATATGAACAGGGCTAGGGATATATCTCAGTGATACAACACCTGCCTGAAAGAGCAAGGTCCTGAGTTCGATTTCTGTTACAAAACAAAACACATGACTAATTTCAATGCTAGAGTTATCACTTTCTTTACTGCAGATAATACATCAGAAATGCTTATTTTCCTACAAAGAATTCATTGTGTTGACTGGCTATGGTGGTAAACATCTTTAATCCTAACACTCTGAGAGGCTGAGGCAGGAGGAAAGTTTAAGTCCAGCCTGGGTGATTTAGCAATACCCTGTCTCACAATTAAAAAGAAAAAAGGAAAAAGGGCCAGAGTTGCAGCTCAGTGTGAAGGTTCTGGTGGTTCAAATCCCTGTACCACAAAGAACCAAATAATAAAACCTTAATAGTCATTTTGTTGATCATTTTTGAAAAAATTTAATTATCCTATTAATTCTGTTTTCCAAGGTACAGTACAGACTCAATTCATCTGTAAAACATGTGGATTAAATGACCCAAAAGGTTTTTGCTAGTATCCTATCACTTCACTTACCCTTTTTCATACAGCTAAAATATGAGCTCCAAATGGGAGGAGCCTTTGGGGTTACCACCTGGTATATCTCCTGTGACAAGGATGTGGATATTCTACATCCTAATAAATAGTTATTGAATTAATCAATTATAGTGTTTATCTTTCTTCCCCTAGATACTTACGTATGGTGGAAATTCTACTCAATATTTCTCTATGGAGCAGTTACCATGAGCAGGTCACTATGCCAGGCTGTAGATATCTATTCAGATTCTGGCAATCTATTTCATTAAGTGAAGAATGAGAGGTACAAATGGTTCTAAATTTTCTTTCTTTCCTCCCTTTTCTGACTCTTCCTCTCTTTTCTTTGCTTAGCAGAAATATAATATTTATATAAATATAATATTTATACACTCCAAGTCCTGTAGTACCAGGGAATAGTAAATATAAAAATGGACATATTTCAATACTTTTTCTCCATCTTCTGTAGCAAAATATTAACCTTACTAAATCTGAAGGTTGTGTGCCATATTAGTACTTCTCAAGTCAATTCAGAAGCTTGCTTATATGCAGCTCTCTGGAACTAGATTTATATATAAAAATACCTAAAAATGAATCTGAATGCAGATGTAAAATGAGGGTTACATTTGTCTTCTCGTAAATGTGAATGATTTCTGAAAATGTAATGACTTACCTTTCCTGTTTACTAGTATCTGAATACCCACAGTAGAGAAGAGGTTCTAAGAAACTGGAAAAAAGAGAGGAAGAGGCTAAAAATTTCCATGGAAATAGGATACACTAAGTGCTATTTTTGTCAGTAAAATACCAAATGCATTACATTTATTTATGTATTACCTATTATATATTAGTTAGATTGCTAGTTTGAGCAATTCCTTTCCTAACCTGTTATTCTAATGAAAAGGAAACAGCCTATTTTAGAAAAATTAAAACTAAGACATAATAAAATATTCATTAATGGGACATGACTTAACTTATTGTAATCTCTGTGTGTTAGAGAGAAAAGAAAAATGTGATATATGCAGAAACAGTGGACAGGTTCCAGGGCAAAAGAAAAAGTAGGTAGAGATAACTATATAGTCACTGTACAATTATTTCTACTTTTAAGATAAAGCGATTAAAGCTCTTATTAAGTCACTTGTGAACAATTATTTTATACATTTAAGTGTCTGTACAGGAAATTACCCTAATTCATAAGCTTCACAAGATAAAAACACATAAACATACATATGGCAGGTTAGATAATCCAAGGACTCAAATCATCTTATAAATGAAACCTTCTCCTTTGTGAAGTTGGTACTCATCCTTTCTTATTTTCATATTATTTATTACATATATTAATGAACTTATGCATCATTTAAATATCTTTGGGCTAATTTTACATTAATATATGAGTAGTATTAGGCAAATCGAACAAGTAAACCTTGTAACTTCTCATCTTTAGTGAGCCAATGAGTTATCTGCATTCTTTCTTATGTAGAATGACGTTATCTGCATTCTTTCTTATGTAGAATGATGTCGCCATCAATAAGTGTGAAAGAGTTAATGTAGCAGTGAAGTAGTAGCCAAGATCTTTTATCAGAAATATTTTTTGGTAAATCCTTACCACGAAATGAGGTCTAACAGAGCCATCATGAGAACAGCCATAATTGTATATAGTATTATGTAATTTAACACACACATTCATTAGTTATCAGACATTGCATTAGAATTTGAATTTTTAATGGAATGGTGTCTGTAGAAACAAGTTTCATTTTTATATTAAATAGGAAAGGAATTTCTGAAGTATCCATTTAAGGCTAAATAGGCTTATATAACTTTGGGAAAGCATAATTTTAATTTTAGTTGTGCATACAATTTGCTATTTAGATTTCAACAGTTACTGAATTTAAGTTAGAAACAAAACTTTAAAAATTAAACTTTTATGCTTTTCAGTATTTTTCGGTGAAGACCTTTGGTAGTGGTATAGACTTTTGGCTTAGGGAGGTATGTATACTTATGTATATTGCATGCTTTTTAAGAGCAGTCTTTGTGGGTCCAAGTTATGCATCTATTTTTTTTGAGAATCATTGAAAAAAAAAACTGTATAAAGTTTGTTACAGTTTTGGGAAGTATTATGAAGTTTCAGATAATACAGAATGGCTATGAAATGGTAGGAAACTACTGGAATCTACTATCAACTCACTATTCTGGTTGAACAGTTTCGAAAGGAAAAAATAAAAAAGTTTCTAAATGTTAAGGCCGATAACAGCAACACATGTACACAACTCAGGGCAATCTTCCAATGTGCAGAGAAGTGTTTGTGCAGCCTTTTTGGTCATAACCACAAACACAAATAGCATCTCTGACAGTGAACCACAACTGCAGCAAAGCAAAAACATATTGTGGCCCAAAGGATTGAGAAAAGCTCACAGAAGAGACACTGCAGTTGGTCCACAAAGAGTGAGTGAAGTTTCCTTGGCCAAGAATTACTAAGACATTAACAGTATTTAAAATGAGGAATTTTTACAAAAGGAAATCTGTTCTGTATTCACTTTCAAATCTGAGACTTGTGTATGCTCTAGGAAAATAAACAGTATACCTGATAAGTATTTTCCTCTAACTTTAATATCCATCAGAATAATCCAGAGAACTTGTTAAAATGTGCTGATACAGTGAGAATTTGTACTTCTCTGATTCTTTCCTGTCTCTGGTTCCAAAATATACTTTGAGAAACACTGGTTAAAGATTCATTTTTCTCAAAAGGATTGGCTACTTTAATGCCCTCATAGCTTCTGTGCCTGAGTTTTGACTATTGTTTCTCAATATGTGAAGTAATCACCTAAGTGACAAACAGTACAACACAATACCAAGGAAATAGTGTTAAAAAACCCTAATAAAGTCCGGCAGTAAACTAGAAGATTTCTTTTGTCTTTGTCAACTCCAAGGTCACTTTTAATTTCCTAAATTTATAAATTATATAGATTATAAGGGTCTTTACTTCTCTGGAATCAAAGATCTTAAGCTTTCTCCTTCATTTTCAAATTCTAGTTGTACTTGCAGAAAACATGAATGCTATATTCTCAATGGTTTTGTTTCGGAAAACTCAAATATTGAACCCTAATCACCAGCGTGATGGTTTGAAAGACGGGTGCACTGAGGGGTTGAAGGGGAGAGGTGCTTTACCCCTTTTCACCATGTGAACACACAGCAAGAAGCTATTGTCTCTGAACCAGAAAATGAGCCTTCATCACCAAGGCTGCTGGTCATTGATCTTGGACTTCTCAGCCTTAAGAACGGTGAGAAATAAATTTGCAGTTTATAAGCTACCCAGTTTATGGTTATTTTGTTGCATCAGACCTAAACATGGGCAAGACAATTATAATCTTACCAATAAGCTAAATCTGTTTCTTAAAATTAATAAAAAGAAATGCTGATGTGTTGTTTTGGCTTTTCAAATACAGAACATAGTGAACCTAATTCCTTTTCAGAGAGAAAGTATTTCTGTTCAACTGGTGTTTTGAGGGGTTGAGATAGGGTGAAGGACTTGACTGAAATAGTACAAAGAAACTGCAGACCAGTTCCAAATTCAGGAAGTTTTAGTTCTCGGTTTTCCCCAGACATTGCAGATCATGTGAAAGATAAGAGGAAACTCTGGCTTCACAGTCTCGATTCTATAAGTCATAACATGGATAACTATATAACACAGATCTTAGGACAGAGATGTTTTAAGGTGGACAACAGACGGACACCTCCAATTCTAAGGCTGGAGAAAAGCTGCAACAATGCTAAATGTCATACCCATGGGCATGGACCTCCTAGAACAAAGAGTAGTTTGTTGAATATAGTTCAGCATAATAAATATTTGTCGAATGCCTCATGCATTTAAGTAGCTGAACATTTCTGGTTCTGCCTCCACAGCATTCTGAGCACAGTGCCAAACAGTTCTACTGAACTTTGGGTATTTTCTATTTAATAAAATGGAAGCAACATGTTATGAAGAATTTGGTTATTAGTGTTACTACCGTTGCTAGCAACAGACTTGCTGCGTATTGGTCAGCAAGTCTATGGCAGGAATAAATTATAGGCTATTTAAAGTCTAAATAAATCTCTAACTTTTTTTTTTGGTCTTTTTGAGACTTGTTCTCACCATGCAGTTCAGACTGGCCTTGGGCTCACTTTGTAGCCCAGGCTGGTCTTGAACTTGCAAATGATTTTCTGGCCTCAACCTCCCAAGTGCTGGGAATACAGGAGCGCACCACCACGCCTGGCTAAATCTCTAAATTTAAAGTTGTAGATGATGGAATAATTAAAACTTTACTCATTCAACAAACACGGAGTTACCCAATGTTATAGCAGACACTGTCAGGATGTGGAGGTGAAGAGTGACTCATTAGACATGCTCTTACCATTCGTGGATTACAAATTAGTGGAAGATACACACATCTGTAAGAAGTAAATTGTATGTAAAAGTTGCTAAATAGAGACTGTCATATATGGTCTGAAGATGGAGGTGTGTGGTACCATAAAATATGTACTACAGGATAGAGCTGCTAACTTGATTACTTGCATGCAGTTCAACTACTCAAGAGTAGCTCTTGGTTCTATTAACAAACTACTTATTAGGAGCTTTATTTTAAAAATAAACTGCATTCATCTTTAATTCAGTGAAAGAGAAAAAACGTCTAGCTTTGAAAAATTCTGATAGTAAGAAGAAAAATATTCTAAAGAAGTGAAGGAGAAAACACAAGAGAAAGACAAAACAGTTTGAGTTCTAATTTGGAATACCATTTGTTTATGGCCAGATATTTTCATATACTAAAATTTCTGCTTGCTATAGCAGAAAACTAATCCTGTAAGATTGCTACATGATTCTAGCACAGGCGTGCCCTGGGTCCAGTCAAGAGCCAAAAATGGGTATTAATGAATCTGTAACCCACAGGTCGTCTTCAGGAGGCAGACGCATAGTGATCCTGCACACCTCAAAGGTAAAAGTCAACTGAATATTCATTCATGCTTAAAACCCAAATGAAGTGAAGCTGTTGAACTGAATGACACGTTGCCACTTTAGCAGCCATTTTGCTTTTAAATTTTTATTTTGTGATTTGAAGATTCACTTGATCAGTTATGGTGGGAATCAGTAATCTGGGCATCAAGGGTTATTTTAATTTTCCATCCTAGGGAATCTAGTGTTCTCTTCAATCACTGCCAATGCAGCTCAAAGTCAAAACCGAACACGAGTAAAGCAATACAAGCTTATCATGCTCCAAACTCGTAGTGGCTTGGAGACGACTACACACACAAAAAAGACTACAGAATAAGACAGAAAAAGTGAGACAAAAGTTACAGTGTTTAGGAGTAATACAACGCCTCTCATGTTTACTGTAACCCGCTGAAAAATTCTGTGCAGCTTGGTAGGAATCAAAGTACAGATAACGGTGTCCACCGCTTAGGGTTACTAGTGACAGTACTTTCTCACCATGCCTGAGCAGTTTTGCCCTTCTTTTCTCTACTTCTCATCCTCTCTCAACAACCTTTCCTTCAGTTAACCGGCTATGGAAGCTAAAGACGACGAGAAGCTTGCTCGGCACAATGCCTTCCATGTGTCGAATGTATGCACATCTCACTCCGAAGATGTAGGAGCCCGTGACCCTCTCAAGTCAGGCCAGCACGCCGGGCTCCAGGGTGCACACTTCAGAACCGAGGCGAGGCCTACGTCATGCAGCAGGGCGCGCAGGACCAGGAAACGCTGATGACTGCAGCTGGAGGATACTCCTGGACCCTATGAGGCCACTTTGCAGTGCTCCGGTGTTGAGAAAAACACTTGGTTCTTCTGCTGAACTCATGAGCACTCTCCACAAACGCCTTGGTAAAACTGCCCTGCAGGGGATCGCCTCCGAATGCAGAAAAGCATTTCTAAAACGCACCGACACGGGGGAAACCTTGCCCAGGAGCATAGCCGGAACCTGAAAGCAAGGCCTCCACCACCAGCACCTAGCGAGCCGCAGAAACGACTACCCCTCAACTGGAACGCTCGCGGGACACCGTACAAGGGGAAGTGGGCGGAGACGCACAGGTCTAATTCTCGCGGGATCTCCTCCCTCCGCGGTTGTCCGGGCCCAGTCAAGGCCTCGCGTTGTTTGGGTAGGGGGCGGAGTCAAGCATAAGAGGGCGGAGCCAGACGGGGGGCGTCCCCAGCCTTGTTGACTTCGGAGTCCTCAGCGCGCGTCGGTCTGACTCTTCGCGCATGCTCGGCTGCTAGGGTTCTGGAGGCTGGGACGGTCGCGCTGCACCCCCCCCCCGCCCCCGTCTCGGGTCCGCGCCCCGCCCTCCCCCGGCCGGTGGCAGCGGCGGTGCTGTGGTGGCGGGGGCGGCCGGCTGCCGCCGAGCTCCTCGAATCCTCGCGCCCAGCTGGCGCGCCGGCTGTGGCGACCGGAGCGAGCGCCGCGCCACAGGTAACGCCGCGGTCCGCCGGCTCGGGGTCGTGAGGTGGGCGCCACAGGGTGGGCGGCGGGGGGCTCGACAGACTCCGGGGCGGGGGTGCGGGCGGACACCCGGAGGTCGAGGCCGGCCGGGGTCCCGGAGAGGGACCGCGGAGGTCTGGGGGGGCAGAGGCCCGGGAGGCGGGGGTCCCGCGGGAGGCCGGCGGCCGTGTCCCGGGCCCGGGTCTGCAGCTCCCCGCGGGCCCGAGAGCGCAGGGCCCCGCCGCCGGCCTCGTCGGAGCCCCGCAGGTACTTCCGACCCTTTCCCGACCCACCTGGCGACTTTGCCTTGTTTTGGTTGTGAAGAGCAGGAATGCAACCTACGTAAGCTGGGGAAGCCTTTGGGGGCTGGGAAGGGATTCAGGAGATTGGAGCAGGCGCGCACATCTTCTTGCCCACTTTTTTGTTTTTGTTGTTGCTGGAGCGTTTACTACTGTTGGTGTTAAGTGTGGTGCATGTCGAAGGGTTTGGGATATTTCAAAAACCAGCAGAGGACACGTAAGTAGAAGCAGAGGGAGGAATTGTGCAGATCCAAGATTTTTCCCAATTACTTTGTTTTCTTATGTTTTTTTTTTTAAATTCAATAATCGTAGCTATGCTTTTAATAAATCACAAGAATTTAGGTAAGGAAGAGGAAGTACTCCTTTAATAGTTTTTTTCTTTAATTACGAAAGTACTGCGTGCGTCTTAAGAAAGAAAATTAAGCTGCCAAACAATGAAGAGGGCCTGCCTCCCTCTCCGCTGCCCTTTAACCACCAGTGTTTTCTTTTTGCTACCGGGATAACCGGACTTCAGATGTGTGTAGTTAGCCATTCAATATTTTTTTCCCTGTACATATGACGAATAGGCTTCAGAAACAAAACTGGGAAGATCACATATAGTAAATCGCTTTATTGTCAACAATGCATCACGGATAGCCCTCCATTTTATTACATACTTTATTTTTTAAAAGGTGCATAGCTATTTGTTTATTGCTGAAAATATTCTCCAAGTTTTCAATAATCAATCGTTTTTAAGAAAGGGTATAAACCGATATTTTGAAACACATTGTGAAACCTTCAAAATGTCCCAGACCAGATGTGATACTTTGCTGCGAAACAGGTTGAGTAATATGTTTACATAGAATTTAATACTAGTTTACATGAAGTTGGGTGACTTCATGTGGCGGGTTACTTAACAGAGTTTACTCCCCCGTGCGTTTCTCGAAGTAAATTTAAATACCATATGGTCAGATGAAAACACTTAGTTTTTAAACATGAAGCAGCTAACTCGTGAAGAAGAGGTGAGGTGGAAAACAAGTGGCTCAGAAGTTTGTATTTGGAGGGGCACGAGGGCTTAAACATTTGATAAGTAAACCGGAGAGAGTTAAGCTGGTTGTGGAAGAATGATTGCTTACTGTTAAGACAAAGCTAGCAAATCTCCGTTACATTTTGTATTTGGGGGCACAGAAGAGCTGCAGGCTTTTGTTGATTAATCAGTAACTTGTATGTGTATTTATTAAAAATGTACCGTTGTTCCTCGTGGTGCGAGCTTCCAGGGAAAACAGAACTGGGTACATTAATCACAAACAACAGACTGGTTCTAAACACAGATAGCCTGAACTATTAGGATAAATTGTGTAGCATTTGGGAACTGTGCTTCAAAGGAATCAAAAACACTGTGACACTTTAGTTATTGTTCTTGGTAATATCCTCTTATAACTTTCTCAGAACAGCAACAGAAGTAGCATTCTCCCCATTCTGTGCGTTAATAAACCTGTTCTCAAAGAATAAACAGCACAATATCTCACTGCTTTTTTTTTAGTAGTCTTGCCTGTTTAGACTCAGTGGTGCTTAGCTTAAGGACTTGTGTTTTCTGTTCAGCCTTTGCTGCCTCCTGTTAATGAAAAACCACCTTACAAAACTGATCTTAGCTTGCTGTCTTTGAAAGTGTTTTTTTTTTTTTTTAACCAAGACAGACATGAATATAATCACATGCATTGAAGGTAGTCTAAAGGATCGGTAATCAGAAACACAATGGATATCTATCTCTTTTGCTTTTATGGTTCTGGAGAGTAAACTCCTGTCCTTGTACATGCTAGACAAGCACTCTACCACTGAGCTGCTCCTTCAGCTCATTTTATTTTTTCTATTCTGCTTTTGAGACAGGGATTCCCTAAGTTGTCCATGCTGGCCTTGAACTTTGATCCTCATCCTGAGTAGCTGTGATTACAGGTGTATGCTCCCACACTTGCCCATAGCTTTTTGTAGATGAGGTTGCTAGTGGTACATTATTAAAATATTAAACTTTCTCATCTCATGCCTTTAACCAAGGGCGAGGGGTTGCATTAGGCACTTTTGCATGTTGTGCTCAATTCTAATTAATACTTGTCATTCTTACTGCTGCTTATTCCTTTACAAATGGTGTATAGTCACATTTCATAACATTTTATGAACCTCGCTTGACTTTTTGCAGACTAATATGTGGAAAGAATATAAAGAGAACCTTAAAATTTTTTTTGAAGATTGATATTTGCTTATTTAGTTTTTTGATATTTTAGTACTTTCTATTAATAGCTAAGTTTTTTCAATATAGTATATCCATTTTAGTTTTCCTATAAATGTGGCAATTGAGCAGTTTAAGGAAATAATGCAAATACTGAAATTAATAGAATACAATTGAATATATATTTGAGAAGAAACAAATGTATAGTAGAAGATTTGAGTTTTTATTTGCAGTAAAGAATGATAATCACAATCATATTTAAGTGTCGAATCTGCCATTGATTATCTCTTAGACAACTTGCATTCTACTTGAGTATTAGTGGACTTTGTAGTTGTGTGACCAGAAGTGTTTCATGCCCAGAAAAGTCTCAGCGGGGTGTGGTAGCCTGTAATCTATAGAGGCTGAGATGGGAGGAGGCCAACCTGGGCTGCATAGTGAGTTCAAGGCTGAGACAGGAGGCGGCCAGCCAGAGCTACATAGTGTGACACTGTCCCGTCGCCCCCCACCCCCGAAAAGTATGTTAAGATCTATCTTTCAGTAATGGAAGACAAACAGGCTGGGAACCTAAAGCTGTGAGTGTACCTGTGTGTATTTTTGAAAATTGAGTGATCTTGTTGCTGGTAGGAAGAAACAAAGTTTTTTTTTTTTTTAATTTAATATGAAAATTCTTTGGGACTATATATATATATATATATGAATAGCCAAAAGTAAATCAGTTATTTTGTTCTGTGGATAATACAAAAACAGAAGTACCAGGGATGATCTCTGGAGTTTAAAATCTTTTTTTGTTTTGGTCAAGGAAAAGAACATAACATTTACTGCATGCCTAAAGCATGGGAGGATTAGATTCCTGGTTGCATGTTGAAGAACTAATTTGTATAGATAACAGCTATTGTGGAATGTTAAGAAGAACTTGTTCCCAGATAGTTCTGGAGAAACTAGTTAACATAGAAAGAGAAACCAAAACAGGAGAACCTGAGAACTGGCTGTCGGAGTAGACAAAGGGAGAATCTTTACTTCAGAGCTGCTGGTCTGTAGACCCAAATAGGTGGTTGGAAGTCAAGGAAGATGAGAACTTAAAAAAAGTGAAGAGTTCTTTGAGCTTTTAGGTACTAAAAAATACCTAATTATAATTATCATATTTAGCAGTGTCCTACTGGGGGTTGAGTTGGAATAATTAACGCTTCTCAGTAACTTGCACAGTCTTACAAACCTTCATAATTATATTATTATGTCAGTTCACATAATCTGAAGTTACAGTCAGCATTTTAGAGCTGTAGAATGTTCAGTGCTATCTTCTCCCTGCCTTCTACAAGCGAGGACCTCCAGGTAGCCTCCTTGGGTGATCGTAAATGTTTGGTTTCCTGACTTAGGCTGTTCCTTAGGTTTGCTTTCTCATTTTCATTCTTAGAGCTGTTTCCTCTTTTGGTGATTGGGCGCAGACCCAGAGACTAAATTCTCTTCTTCCCCCTCAAACCTTTGTTCTCAGGCTCCAAATTTTGTCTCACTGGCCTCATTGTCTTTTCCTAATCATCACATTTGCCTCTCTTCCTTATTCATACTTTTTATACTGAAATTGTTTTTGAGAACTTTTTAACAACCTTACTGGATTATAAGAGAGTTGAAAACAAAGCATATTTTAGTCTTCTTTTGTCAGTGGATACCCAGAAATACCAAAAAGTAGGTATGGAAATGATTATTGATAAACTGCCCCCTTTGTTGACCCTAAAATAGTAGTTGACTTTGGCTGCTGGATATTGATCTCCCTCGTTTTCTTTTCTTTTTATTCTTTCTCTGTCTTTTTTTACACACACACTGTGTGTGTGTGTGTGTGCACTTACTAGAATTTCAGTTGTGTATATTTGACAACCTGATTTCTTGTAGGGTATCATATAAAATTTTTTTTTCAGATAATTAGGTAGTTATTTATTTAAAAATGAGTTTATGCACTGATTTCTTGGTATTATACATAAAAATTGTTAATGTTTTGGCATTTGAATTCTTTCCTATGCTATTGTATTGAGCAGGCTTCTTAATGAACTACAGTACTATCGTAAGATGACTTCAATTTCTTGTGTGTTTTTACAGCTAGGAAGGATAAAGTTAGATACTGCATTATTGTTTTATTTCTTTTAGTGATTAGGATGTTTCAATGAGATAGTCAGCTGAATTGCCATAGCCCAGAATATATATCACTCTTAGACTCCTGAGGAATTCACATGAAATTCTGAATTTACATAGTTCTGATGGTTTTGCAGAAGTTATAGTTTTGTTTCTCTTTCATCTGCCTTTCCATTCTATGTTGCATCTTATTATTAGAGTTTAGCTCCTTAATAAGTAACTTTTGTTTTATTAATTAAAAAAATATAATGCTGTGAAGAATTGTGAACATGGGATAAGGATCAGAAATTTTTTTCTTGGTCATTTACTTTTTTCACTATGTTGGCCTGAGCCCTAAACTCCTGGACTTATGCTTCCTTTTGCCTCACCCTCCTGAGTATTGGACACTACTGGTGTTTGCCACCTTTTCAGGCTAACATTAAGTTTTTGGAATTTTAAAATGCGTAATCATAGAGTGGGGCTGGTTCTTAAACTAATCAATTTGTCATTTCTAGCTTCGACTTTATGAAGCACACTCACAAATACTACTTGTAAGTTTTATGAAATTTTAAAGTGATTCATTGATTTTAGAATAGTCAAAAATCACATGGTTCAAATTTTAGGAGTGCACAGCTCAATAGCTGAATCTTGGAAGCAGCCTATCTGTCCCTCAGCAGATGAATGGATAAAGAAAATGTGGTTATACACAATGGAGTACTAGGGTACATTTGAGTCGTTTGTAGGAAAACAGATGCACTTTGAGACCATAATGTTAAGTGAAATAGAATCAGACACACAAGCTTAAATATCACATGATTTCTCTTACATAAGAAACTCAAAGTATAAAGAGCAAAATAAAAGATAAATAATAGGAAACAGGGAGGTAGATCTTGAGAGAATATGAAAGGAATCAAGATGTGCTGTGGGAATGTACCAACTCCTCCCCATCATTAATTTAATCTTGAACTACGACATGTGCTAAATAAAAATTGACCAAAAATTTTTTTAAGTGCTGCAGAAAATATATAAACTGAAAATGTTTCTTCCTCAGCCTCCCATTTCCCATATTGGAATGTGGCCACTCTCTGGAATGATAGAGAAGAAACTTTTTTTTTCCACTTACAAATAAATGTGACCAAGCTTCCTTTTCTTTCCACAGAGGTAAAGATGAGGTGTATTGTGCTACATTCTTTCACCACTTACCAGTTTACCCCAAACATCACTGGACGGCACTTACCCTGAGTATTTCCCCAGTATCCTGAGTGTTCCTTGGGCAGGTGTCACTTCAATCAGTTGAGTTTTGTTTGCAGGAGACACATCTGTATGTCTGTTTGTTTTATATTGACTATTTTTTGTATACATTTTCATTTAGAACATTATATTTGCCAGGCGAGGTGGCACATGCCTGTAATCTCAGCACTCAGAGGCAGGAGGATCACCATGGATTCAAGGCCAGTCCAGCTACATACTGGACCTAAAGTTGGTTTGAACTACACAAGACCCTGTCTTAAAAAAAAAAAAAAAAAAAAAAGGCTGGTAAGGATTACAAAAATAATTTGGGACTGGGGATATAGGTCAGCTGTACAGCACCTGCCTGTACAGCACAAGGTGGTGAGTTTGATCCCCACTACCAATTTTTGTAAGATAATATAACATATATATCACATAATTAGATTTCTAGTAAAATCTAATCTGTTTTCTTTTACTAATTTGTGTTTCTTTTGTTTGTGGAAACTATAATTTTGTGCTATAATTATAAAAACTCATAAATATATTACATATAATTTTTATAGTTCTCCACAATTCAGCAATATTTTTTGCAATAAAATGTGGACATATTTGTGATGCTGAGGCTGAATGGGAAGGAAGTGCCAAGAGATCTACAAAAGAAAAACTAAAAAAGGGAGAAATGTTACTGCATCAGGGAGGAAAATTCTGTGTTTTAAAATGGAAAGACATAAAAAGATGTGTCCTTATTGTCAGCTGTTCATAACATAGAAATGATAGAACTTGAAATCAAATTTTAAAAATTCTAGTGATGGTAAATGGTTGTAATAATTCTGTGGGTGGTGCTGGCAGAATTGACCAACATCTGAAAAATTATGCTGTAATCAAAAAGTGAGGAAAAAGTATTATTATAAAATATTTATACATCTTCTTGACCAAACAATCTGAAGCTTATTTATTATTTATTCAAAACAATGGAGTTCAAAAAAGTCTCTTACAATTTAGGTTAGGTCTCATAGACCAAATAATTGAAAAAACAGGGATGGGGAAATGCCAACCAGGACCTCCATCATCAACATCTTTACATTACATTTTGTGGGCAGACATTTTATTGAAATTATACACTTGCAGAAAAAGATGAAAGGGCAACATGGTGGTGTAAAGTGTGTTTTTCAAAAACAGACAGTAATGCAAGAAATACTCAGAAAAAGACTAAATGCTGATGTCCAAATTGTAACATTGCGTGGTGTATTGAATGATTTAAAACATACCATACACAGAAAAAATTTTATGTTATATAATTTTATGTGATATATATGTTATAAAAATTTACAGAAACTTGCACATTTTGGTCGTCTTGTATTTAAATAATTGGACTGGTAAGTGGTTAAAAAAAACACAATCTCCAAATATGCTGTATATAGCTGCAGCAGTAGATGTATATGTAATTATACTCCTTACCAATGTATACTGCTTACCAATGGATGTTTAGATTACTTCTCAAATTTTCATTATGACCATTATTGATACAAATCTTGAAAGGAAATAAGAGAAATAAAAGAATACATAATCCTTTCATGTAGGGGAAAATAAATTTTGAAAGCTGAAGTGGATGCATAGTAGTGAGAAAGATACGATACCTTCCTCACTCATTATAAATGTCCAGTTTAAGAATGTAGAATGTAGAAGTGTGATCAGACTAAAAGGTATAGTCTAATGTAACAGAGGAAAACCTGATAAAACTTGTTCGGATTCTTCTTGGCTTCTGCGTGTCCCCTCTTTTCCTGGCTATGGAGTAGGACCCCTCTAGAATAAAGATCATATGGTCAGGCAAGGTAGGTTTGAGAATTTTTGGCTAATGCTTAAATAGTGACAGGGGAAAGTGAAAATAAAGTATGTAGGGTTTCGTGACTAGTCTAGTTTCTGGTACCTGCCTCAGGGAAGAGGAAATCTAGTTTCTGTGACCTACCTTGGGAAAATAAGAAACAGTAGAAAGAAAGATCAAAATAGAGACTTTGCTTCTAAGGCTCTTCTTGTGTCCTTTAGTTCAAAGTACTTAGCATAACAAAACCTCATTCTTTGGGGGATGGTTTTCTGAGCCCCCCAAATGGTTTCGTTTCAGATCTAATAATTAATGGATGTCTGAGTAACTTTTCTTGTTACTGAGTCAAAATACCTAACACTGAAAGTTAAAGGGGAAAAGGTTTATTTGGCTCACAGTTTGTAGAAGTTTTAGTCCCTAATCAACTGACTCTAAGGCATGGTGGCTTGGTAGAGGGCTATCGCTGAAGAGAACGGTTAGTGGTACCCACAAGATAGCAAGATGGCAAAAACAAGACTGTTTGGTCCCTTGCGTTGTAAGCAGGCTACCTGTGCTGGAGGAATGTAGCCCTCACACCCTGAATCCTAGCCAGAACTTTACCAAACCAATCAGTGAATTAGTCTACAGCCATACCACCCTGAACGCGCCTGATCTTGTCCTATCAGTGGATTGACTTAGTAAATCACAAATGCTCCCCACCTTTTGGTCCTGAGAAGCAAACTCAAGGCCTAGGGCTTGCCAGACAGGTGCTCTGCTGAGCTACGTCCTCAGCCCTAATCACACACCATTAATCCCAGCATCATGAGGCATTTGGGGGACATCCAGACACAAGCCATAACAATGGATAAGTGAAAAGAAATAGGGAATTGTGAAGAATCCACAGTTGACAGTTGAATTGGAAAAGTGGAGATGAGAGTGGTGATGGTTAGCAGCTTCCATAACAAACTGTCCACACTGCAGGGATAAGTCCTGCATGTATCTAGCAGTTATGTACGTAGAAATGATCTTTTATATCTGTAAATAAGTGTTTGAGACTACAGCCTATATTGTAGTTTGGGTGTGGTTTGTTCCTCAAGCGTCTGTGTGTTGAAACTGCCACTGTGGCAGTGTCAAAAGTGATGGGATTTTTAAAAGGTAGAATTCAGTGGGAGGTCCTTAGGTCAGTTAGGAACATGGCCTCAAAGGGCAGTGAGGGAGTTCTTTTGTAGCATCTTAGTGGTTCTTAAAAGGGGTAGTTCCCCCCCAACAGGGTGATTGTAGAAGCCTGAGCCCAGCCATCCCACTTTGACTTCTTGCTTGAGGATGTAGTTGCTCTCCTGCGTGTGCTTCTACCAGTGCCACCCACTGCAGTGTCATGTAGCCACTAGAACTGAGAAGGTACCAGTGCCATGCAGTTGGATATCCAACACTGAACTAACCATATCTTTTCTTTACAAAATCAGTCCATGTCAAGTATTTTGTTGTAGCCATAAAAAGATGACAATCAGCCTGTTTCAGTATATTTAACATGAGAAACTTGTGGAGAAGACAAACTGAGATCTTCAGGTGTTCTCTAGGAGGAAATGTCATGATCTGCAATGCAATATGTTTTATATGGTCATTAATTGTTTTGTTATAATGTTACTGTATGTTCAAAAATGAGATTTAAACTGCTGCAGTAAATAGAGTTAAGCGGATTC
The DNA here is from genome assembly GCA_004027455.1 of Hydrochoerus hydrochaeris. Classification (NCBI taxonomy): domain Eukaryota; kingdom Metazoa; phylum Chordata; class Mammalia; order Rodentia; family Hydrochaeridae; genus Hydrochoerus; species Hydrochoerus hydrochaeris. The sequence continues at coordinate 79,872 of PVLA01007269.1, read as the reverse complement.
AGCAAGCCTTTCCCATCCATGTTTGCTCTTTATGAGTTGCAGGGGTAATGGATTTTAAACAGTTTAGTGTGAATCCTTTCAGACTTTTATGGATAATGAAGAATAAATATTCACGCATCTTAAGGATGTCAGTTAGAATCTTCTTGAACAATAAATGGTAAGAATGATGAAAGTCAGAATCCTGTTGAATAGATCAGTGAAAAAATGATAATAAAAGGCGAATAAATGGTGAATGTTCTTTGATTTCTTCAGACCAAGGGGTTTATAAATACACAGTATTACTGTATAAACTGTAACAACTACTTAGCTTCTGTCCTGTCAGTTTACATTTAGCAAGTCATTTAAGATTTCACAGGTTATGTAACTGTTTCCTTGCAGGAGATTGGAATGTTTTGTAACTGGCATTGAAAATTAGTTTAGATGTTTGCTGGTTATTTATTTAACAGTGGCTTGTGTGTGCTGCCTAGGTTTGGTCCATATGGCTTAGTTTGTTAATTTTTGTTGTTGTTTTTGAACAGTCAGGGTCTCGTTTGTGCTGACCCATTTCTGAACTCTTACGATCCTCTTTTGATCACTCACATGTTCTCAGACACTGGAAACAGCAAATAAAAAGCCACTTATTTGGCTTTGCTTTCCCCCTGTAAAACAGCAATAGAAGTTCATTCAAAAATACCAGAAAATACAGATAAAAGAGAGACAGATTATCATCCAGGGTTGGCTCTTTAATCCTGAGAAATCTCTGTTAATGAAATCAACTTGAAAACCCCCAGCTTATTTTAAGTTTCACTGCCATGTGTGATAAACAAGTTTCATGATAGAAGTATAGCAAATATGCCAGTCATGGCGATGTACACATTTAATCCCAGCTTCTTGGGAGGCTGAGGCAGAAGGACTGTAAGTTTGAAGCCAGTTTAGGCAATTTAGTAAGACCCCCGTTTCAAAATAAAAAAAAGCTGGGAATGTAGCTCAGTGCTCCTTGGTTCAGTGTGTTCGAGTTTTCTCTGACTGGAATTGTGTCTGTTAGGAAGTGGTGTGCTATTCATCAAGGTCGATAAGGCCTTGACCGACATTTTAGGAAATTCTAGGCATGTGTGGCCAGCTACTTGGTGGCTTAGCTGTTGGTTATGGGAACCACAGTAAGCTAGTGGATGAATCAGTCAGTACGCTTGTATCACTGCCTGTGGATGACTAGCATAGAGCTTCTTCATGGTATGAATTAGTATAAGTCTTTGTAGTTATATCTTTGTAGTACCTTAAAATTCTGGGGCCCTAAGTTTAGTAGAAGGAAACAAAAAATGCTATGACTCAACAAAACAAAAGAAAAAGATGCAAAACAGTCTTTGATTTACGTTTGAAGGATGGCTTCCTGTACCCTTGTAATTCCTGTCCATCATTGTCCCCCAGTGCTTATCATTTCTTGATGACTAGATTTTAAAATCCTGGCCTGTCTTTATACATAAATGTGAGAGTAAATTTTGAAATGCATAGATCGGTGTTAGTTTCATGTAAAGGCCTGCAGGAGCTGGGGATGTTGCTCAGTGGTAGCGCACTTGCCTAGCATGCATGCAGGACCCTGGATTTGATTCTTAGGCCCGTAGAAGACCCCCCCCCCCACACACACAAACACAGCTAGACATTGGCCACACTTAAATCCTAGCACTGGGGAGACTGAAGCAGGATGGTGAGACTGTGTAGCAGGGCCCTTCCTACCCACCCTCTTCTAAATTACAGACCAAAAGAAAGGGTCTTCAGTGTTCTGTGTTCACTGGATGTACAGTATAAATCCCATCCTGAAAGAATTACTTTTAATCCTTAAACCATTTTAGTTGGATTGACTTTCTTGGATCTAGAATAATCTGACTTTTTTTTTTCTTTTATGAACCAAAGAAATTAGAAATAGAAATACTTAAGGGTTTTTACAAGGATTGCTATAAATATCTCTTTTACAGTTCTTTATCAAATTGATTTCACACTGAAGGAAAGGAAAGGAAATCACTTTGAACTAAAATGGTTGAACTATCTCATTGTTCATGATGTAAAGTAAGTTTGAGTTTTTTCTTAAGGAACCCTGTTTCCAGTATTTAGTAATCACTGGATTTTTTCTTTTTAAATCTGGGTAGCACTTGATGGATGTAGTTCATGTATGTTGCGTATGTGTACATATGCATATGAACATTGATGCACAACGCAGGAGGCACTGTTCATGAAAAATGCAAGATAAATGGAATCAGAAAGATCATGTATTTGTATGATGTTTCCTGGTATTGAGACCCTGGTATCGTTGTGCTATAACATTTTCATGCATTCATGAAACTGTACATCTTGCCAAAGAGGCAGGCGATAATTTTTACTCCCATTTTACAGATACTTGCGTTGAGACTTAATGACTGTTTTTCTGAATCTGCTTTCTTTTCTGTGAAACAGTGGTAATGATGAACTTTGTGATCTGCACTGCTTAGAGTTTGGTGTGAGATAAAGCCTAGAACTGAATCCCAGTTTTGATTTCTTATAGTTTTAAAATCTTATTTAAACTCTTTCCTTGGTGTATCCTCCTTGAAAATACTATTTATGTAGAATTTTGTGAATACACAAATTAGCTAATATACTGAAAACAAAGTTTTATTTGGAGTGTTAAATTAATTATACTTGCACTGCTAATAATGCCAGTAGCTGGGCATGGTGGCATATGATTGTAATCCCAGCACTCTGGGAGGGTGAGGCAGGATTCCATATATGGGCCTGACCTGAACAATTTAGTAAGATCCTGTCTCAAAAGAATTTCAAAAGGATCAGGGGTGTAGTTTAGTGCCAAGGCCTAAATCTCCAGGAACCCCCCCCCCCAAAAAAAAAAAAAAGCGAAAGTAAAAAACGTGGTGGTGTTATTAACTTGTGAGTCATACGCTGCTTTTAAAAGATTTTAAGATCAGTTTCTTGGCAGAAAATGAAGGAACTAGCCCAGTAGCAGTATCCATTTAAACAGAGACCAAACTTGAGTCAGCCTCATCTTACTTACCATATTGTAAACAGTAAGTGGGAGGAATTCAAAAACCTAGAACGAGGAAGAGGTGGTCTGCAGTCACACCAGCCCTAATGTAGCAGTGTGTAAGGGAGAGAAGAGGATTTGAGTAATCCTGGGTCACACAGAAAGGAAAGGAGAAATTACTACAGTGACAGTAAAAGGCAGAGTTTTACAATTTAGAATGTTTGTACTGTCTGCGGTGTGTGAGGTGCGGGTGACGTACTGCTGTCACTAATGTCCTCACAAGGACCGAGTCATCAAGAAGTGGTTGACTTGTGCTGGATGTTCTCTAGGATTCTAGCCCTGATGTCTTACAGACAGACCTGCATAGATCGGTGTTAATCTTTGGAATTCAAAGATGTATTTTTTAGTTATCTGTGACATTAATTGTTTATTTTACAGTAGTGCTGGAGTTTTAAAAATTACTGAATTTGAATATATATAAAACTTCATTTGATGCTGAAAACAGGTTAGTAGTATGGTTGTTGGGTAAAGACAGGACTGAATTCAGACCTTAATAAACACGTTTATGATTTTGGAACTTTTTCTTACTGTAACTTCTGAGTCAGTGGTTTTTTTTTTTTTTTCTTTAGATGTTTTGTTTTGTTTTTAGTTACTTGAGGCAGAGTTTCACTTTGTAGTTCAGGTTGGCCTGGCAAAGAGTGTAGCCTACCTGACAAACTTCCAGCAGTTTCCACGTGTGCCACCAAACCCGTGTGTGTTAGTACGTTTCAGTCCTTTGTTAATGGGAAGAATTGCTTAGCCAGGTCCCACTCCTACATATATTAATCTTTCTTTGTTGTCTACTGTATCTTCCCATTAGGTTATAGTAATACAACAAGTAAAAGGAATTTGTATGCAGGAGATGTTGTTCTTTCTTTCTGCTATCCTGAAATCTTACTACATTGAAGTTTTGACAGTTTTGAATCTGCTGCATACATGTTGGTGAGTGCTAAGAAAAAAATGTGGGATTTCTGCTGAAATGATATTTTTGTTTAAAATGAGTTTTTGTGAGTACTCAATGAATGTGCATAGCTTTCCAGTGTCCTAAAAGCTCAAGAATCAAGCAGGAATGCATGTTACTCAGTTAAGCTTGAATTTATGTTTACGCACAATTTCTCCTCATGGTATGTTAGAAATGTAGAAAGTTTTCTTTCTCTTTTCCATGAAACTACTCAAAGGCATACTTATTTTTAAATAAGAAAACAAATGATTGTACAGTGTGATGAGTACATACCAAAACGGTCTGATTTTATTTGTTGCAGTGCTTCCAGTTGGTGCATGAATAAAGTTGTTTATGTATTTTTGTAAAGTTCTTGTATAGGTAATATCTAATGCAGTTTTTTCAGTTAGAAGCCTTTAGGCCATCTTAGGAATATTGCCATGCATTATGTATAAGATAAAATACATTCAAATTTTCATCAAGAAATAATAGAGCTTACCTTTGTTACTGATTTCCTTGCAATGTTTTTAGTTGTTCATCTGTATCCTGATGAGAAATGGAAGAGGGAGAGATGAATTTGGTCTGCAAGTGTGTTTTTAAGGTGGGTTGTGTTTGATTCTCTGTGGAACAGTGGTCCACAAAAGAGTAGTGGCAAATAAAGTTTGGGTATTATGGCAGGTAAATAATGCCTCCTCCCTAAAAGAGGCCTGTGTTCTAATCCCTGAAATCTGTAGAAATATGGCTTTATATGGCAAAAGGGAATTGGGGTCGCAGATGAAATCATTTGTTAATCAGCTTACTTTAATATGGGAAGATTATTTTGGCTTATCCTGATGAGCCCATTGTGATCACAGAAAGTCCTTAAAATGGAAGAGCATGGCAGAGTTGATAGTACCAGAGAAATAACAGTGAAAAAGACTCATTTCCTATATAGCTGACTTCAAAGACAGAGAAAAAGGTTGAGAGCCAGATGGATGCTTCTACTGCAGTGCAAATGAACAGATTCTTTTCCTGAACTTGTAGAATGGAGCAGTCCAGTGTGAGCCCTGTGTCAGACATCTGATCTCTGGAACTGTAAGATAATGAGCTTCTGTTTAAGTCATTAAGTTTGTGGTAATTTGTTAAGACAGTGAGAGAAAACTAATACAGACAAGTATATCGTGATGATTTGATTCCTCAGGGAAAAGAGGAGTATGTATGTATGTATGTATGTATGTATGTAGGATATTACTAAGTTGGGAGAACTACAAGTAAAATCTTGAAGTTCATTACAGTTAATCTAGTGAAAGTGATTAGTGACAATGACAAAGATTTTCACTAAGGCCAGTGAGAGTAAATGAAAGAGTAGCTTGTTTAAAAGGAGAGAACTCTGTAGGTTTTGGTTTCAGATGCACTGTTTGAAGTGATGGTGGGAATTTCCCTTCCCATGAAATTAATCTAGAAACTTGCTAGGTGCACTGGAAAATTTATGCCCAAGATGATTTCAAATGAGTGAATCAGGAGAAATATATACCTGGCCTAAAACTCTGAGGCAGTATATTAGAGAAAGGAAAGGACAGAGTCAACAGCTATTTAAATTGCTTTTCTAACAGTCATATGGGGAGGGGAATTTTCATAAATTTAATACAAAATCTTTCCAGTTTGATAGAACGAGTCTTACATTTGAAAGAAGTACATGCTCATTGTTATCAGTAGGAAAGAAAGAGTATTTCTGAGTTTACTCAGTGCATAAAAAAGCATTTAACGCTCAGGCTCACCAGCTGTTTTATAAAAAAGGAAAATACAGTGCTGTCATTGGATAACGCAAATTACAAAAAATTGCTTAGCGGAGCATGGCAGTGCACACCCGTAATCCTTGCACTTGAGGGGCTGAAGCAAGAGGGTTGCCGCAGGTTTGAAGCCAGCCTGTGTAGTAAATTACTGGCCAGCCTGAACTGCATGCCAAGATGCTGTCCCGAAGCACCGACAAGTGTTTTCTGTCCCTCTGAGACATAAATACTTTGCTACCTAGCACAGGTTTAAGTAGAACATCTCCCATGTGACCCAAGGCTGTCTTAGCACGTGGGTGCTCATTTTAGTACTCAGCCTAGTGTGTGGTGTATTCAGTATCATTCATTGTTGTTTTGTTCCAAAATTGTTTTTCTGTAAATAGTTGATGTAACAAATTTGTTGAATTTTTATTGCTTGTTTATGTATTGGATTTGCTCTCTGTGTTTCTGCATCTCTGCAGTTGCTTTTTTCCAGTGATTTGTTGATTGATTTTTGGAGGTGTCTTTCTGTTTCAACTTGAAATGTCAGAAAAGTAGCTTTTACTATCATTCATCTGTGGCATTTGTTTCAAGAATTTAGCTTTACTGTTGTCCTGCCCCTTTATTCCTTTGTGGATTTTTATGTTTAGCTTACTTACCATGCTTAAGTGAAATTTAAGGAGCTTGTCAGTGTTTAGTTGTCCTTTTTCATGTGTATTAACAAGGACACCAGGGAGATGTGCCTCAGTTAACAAGCTCTACTCCAGCTGATTGTCAGTGGAAGCGCCAAGGCTGCCTCCTGTCTAAAAGTTGGACCATAGAATAGATTTCCAGGGCAGACATGTGAAGGTGCAGGATTGGTAGCTGCTGTTCCTTGTTAATACACTGTTGGCATTTTAATTTCTCTGAGATCAGAATGAGAATCGCTTTCTTAACACAGACAAGCTGGTGATAGTGTTTAAAATTTGCCAAGAAGTCCACCCCCCATCACCATCTTTCAGTTAAAAAAGAGAGTGTGGAGTGATTCTGTGATACAGCGATGTAAGTAAAAGCCAGAGGATTTTGCATACTTTAGCCAACTAGTTATAGTGTCTGTTTGTTTTATTATCCACCAACTGTCTTATTCCCAGAGGACTAACTGTTGTCTTTGTAGTTTTAGGATTCTTTTACCCTATGTCTAGTTAAAAAAAATCATGCAGTAATTTGAATAGAGAAGATTTAAAGGATTATTTTAACCGAAGCTCAGTAAGAAGTAAAGAGCTCTAAAAAAGAAGATACTGATGTGAGAACAGCCACTGTTTCTCGGGCTGTGATTGAGTCCCCAAGCAAGAGAGCAAGCCAGTCTATGAGGAACGTGTGTCTGTGGCTCAAGAGCGCGCAGAGAAGTCATTGATGGAATTTGCTAGAAATTCACCCTTTGATACTCAGGTGAAATTGGGGAGAGGCCTGAGGGTGGAAGGGAAGCTGCAGGCTGTGGTGCACTGCAGGAGCCTGAAGCAGAGAAGCCTGTCTGCAGAGCGGTGCAGCAGACCAGGAAGCGAAGCCCTTCCTCCTATGGTGTCTCTTCAGCACCAACTGCTAAACAATACCCAGCAGTTGAAATTATTACAGGAAGCAGAATACTATGTATCTACTCCCTGGAAGAGCCAGGGCAGCATTCTCTTACTCTGGGCATTCCTTGAAGTCCTGTCCACAGCTTTTGTATCCTTTGTCTCCCAGGAACGGTTTCCTTCTAGGTAACAGGATGGAGGCCCCTTTTGATTTACAGGCCAGTTCTTGCCCCTGTGTTTGGTTGTTCCCATTTAATGATCACAGATATTTCCTGTTTGCTGCTTGTATTGTCTTTCATTTACATATGAAAATAGTGTCATAGTCTTAGACCAAATATTAACTTTTTTTTTTCTACTATAGCAATAAGATGAAAGATATCTACAGCTTTAGGAGGTACTTCATGTTTTACAAACAGCGGATAAAAAGAATGTGTTTTATCTCAGCAAGTAGTAACTTTTTGTAGCTTTTATGATATATTGAAATTTTCTAAGAATGAATGCTGACTTTGAATGAATAGTTTTGTTCCATGAATGACATGGTAAAAGTTAGATAATGTTAGGATTTCCTTCTTTAATTGTTTTTCTTGACCTCCTTTTCACAAATAACTAAAAAGCAGTATTTTGTTTGGTTTTATATACACAGGAAAATACATATGGATTATGTCACTGTTTTTGTGGATGCAGATGGTTTTAAAGTTGTAAAATGAGGCTTTAGATGTCCACAGTATAATGTGACTTTCAGATTCCATCTCATTTTACTGCTATTGCCATTGTAACTCAACAACAAAAAATTAAGGTGCAAAAAAAAAAAAAAATCCTCTCGTAACATTATGCTGGCTGGTTTATAGGCCAAGGGAATGATTTAGAAAATATACCTAGATTGAGTTTCTAAATACATTAAGAAAGATTTCTTAGGCATTTTACCAGCTTTTGGGTACTTCTTAGAGTATTTATAAAACTGTTGAAAATGTTTGCTTTTCTGTGACAATTTACTGTGGTTTAATGTTGTGAATAATTCAAAAGAAAATCTGTTGAATTTCTTTGCTCCTGCTGTGTGTTTGTGTGTATCCCATAAATCTGTCTACATTTTCTTATTAATGATAATCTCACTTGGTAACCCAAAAACACTGTCAACCATTGGACCTGTCCTGGGAACTCTAGCATGTCTACTGAATTTAAACAGTATTATTCAAACTACTGAAGTGTTACTGCTTTGCTATGTGATGATTATTTTGATATCACAGATTTGTCCTGTCTGGCTAATGTATTCCTTGTTAGTTCCTCTAAGTTTTGAACCCCTTGAAGTACTTACCTTGCTTTTTTGCCGCCCCCCCCCCAATATGGTTTCACTAACAAAATTGTAAGCACCATAAAACTGTGTTTCTCTTTAAGGAAATGTCTTTGTCCTTTCCATATTTTAAATGCCTGGGAAGCTAAACTGCACATTAGTAGGAATCTAGAATGATCTGTTATATGGCATTCTGCTGAATGCTACAAATAGGTGAAAAATAGGTAGAACCTTACCTTGAAGAGTCCACAGTCACATGATTGGAAAACAGAATAACCACTTTGGAACGATGATAAGACATAATTCAGTGTTTGAGAACAACAAAAGCATAGTTAGGGGTTGACTGTTTATGCATCCCCAGAACTGAATTCATATGCTGAAACACGAACCTCTAGTGTATCATGGCTTTGTTTTGTTTTGTCTTTGGTTTCTTTCTTTCTTTTCTCTTCTTTTCTTTCTTTTTTCTTTTTCTGTGACAGGGTCTTTATACTTGTTCAAGTTGGCCTTGAACTCATGTAATTCAGGTTTACCTCAATCTCCACGTGATCCTCCTTTCTCTATGTACTCATATTGTAGGCCTGTGCCACCATGTCTGGCTGAGACGGGCTGCTAAAGAAGTAGATTTTAATAAGGTCATAAAGTTGGCACACTGACTCAGTGGCATTAGTGTTTTTACATAAAGAGACCTCAGAGAGCTCCCTCATGCTGTCATGTGCGTGTATACAAAGCAGATCATATAAGGTCATGGCAAATGGTGCCCATTTGTGGGCCAGGAAGAAAGACCTCACCAGCAAAACTGACCATGCTGGCGTGTTGATCCTGGACTTCTGAGTGCCAGACTGTGAGAAAATAAATACGTGTTATTTAAGTCACCCAGTTTGGTGTTTGTTATGGCAGCCTGGGCAGTCTAAAGAGCTGAATAAATACTCCAGGAGTAGACTTAGATGAGATTTCTAGGAAGGAACTTACTAATGGCATGTTAGAATGTTTAAGTAGAGATTTAATGGTGTGCAAAGACATGGAGACAAGAGGGTATACCATGTGTGGTTAAGGAAACATGAGGAAAGAAATGGTGGGAAATGCTTCTGAGATGGTATGCAGGACTATATCACACGGTGCACTATGGGAAATGGGAAAACGTGGAATCCACAGGTAAGCAGAATTGTGTGACTGTGTGTTACCAAAGTTTCAAGGTAACCCTGGATCCCTTTCTTTGTGAAGTGAGTTTAATAACAGCCTACTTTGTAGAGCCCCCTTTTTCCTCTTTGGATCAAACCCAAGGGGCTTATGCTCTACCACTCCCCTGGTAGGTTGTTTGTGAAGGATATTTCTTGGAGTGCCAGACATCGTATTAGTTATTAGGTAGACAAAATCAGGTTTGATCTACTCCAAAGAGCACCAGACTCAGTCACTGAAAGATATACTCATAGGTCTGTTTGGTGTGGGAAGAAAGTGACATTAACAGGTGTCGACCAGTCATGGCCCATAGGCCAGATTTGATTTGCTGCCTGTTTTTGTGCCCCCTGTGTACTAAGAATGGCTTGGTCATTTTTATTTTTATTTTATTTTACTTTTTAGATGGGGTCTCACTATGTATCTCAGGCTGGCCTTGAACTCATGGCAATCCTCATGCCTCAGTGGCCCAGTGCTGGACCACAGGTGTGAGCTACCACCACTGGCTGTCACTTTTAAATGGAAAAATAACCAAAAGAAGTATTTTATGACATAAAAACTATGTACAATTTCAGTTTCACTGTCTGTAAATGAAATTTTATTGGAACACAACCATGCTCCTTTCATTCATTTCATGTTGTCTTTGTGGCTGCTTTTGCCCTAAAGCTCTAGGGCTCAATAGTTGTGATAGAAAAAAATGGTTGCCTATAAATTCTAAAATGTTTACTGCCTGGCCTCTTACAGGAGAAGTTTACTAATCCTTATACTAGATTGATACCAGCAGCGTTGAATTTAGTGATAGAAAAATAATGAACAAATAGCTGTTAGGTTACCGAAGAAGGCATGGATTTGGAAACAGACAGTTGTTTAAGTCTAGGTTAAAGGAGTCGTGGTTGTTGTTATCTTTGAGAACTGGGTTGTTTTGAGGACATTGAAGAGAACATGATGATGGGGAGAGTTGGGGGAGCAGAGAAGACTGCAGTAGAAATGCCAGTCCCTAGTAAAAGGGGAAGAATCGACAGTGCAGTGTAAGCAGTGGGGAGATGATTATTAGCAATAATTTAGTAAATGAAAATGCCAAATAATAAGCTTTTTTCTTTTTAAGTCATTACCAAATGGATAGACCAAACATTCTCTTCATTTTTTATTTCTTATTGCTCCTAAAGTTCAACATAATGTGTATTAGTGGTTTTATTATTATTTTTCAAAAGCCTGTTGTGTTCTCTGCTGTTTTTCTGTTTTAACTAGGAATGTTTAAGCTGGGAGTGGTGGCACACAAGCCTGTAGTCACAATTGCTTGGGAGGTTGGAGCAGAAGGAGTACAGTTTGAGAGGCCAGTCTGATAGTTAGCAAGACCTTGTTTAAAAACAATTTTTTTTTAAAAAGCTGGGATGTATGTATTTAAAAGGTAGAACCCTTGTGTACCATTCACAGAGCCCTGGGTTCAATCCCCAGTGCTACAAAATTTTATTTGTAAATATCCCTTATAAATTAGCAGATTAATCCTCTACCTCTAGGTTGTATTATGTTTTATCATATGCTTTGTCAGATTAAAAAAAAAAAGCAACTTCATTTTTATTAGTCTTTTCTAATTTTAACTCTTTTTTTTAATCTAGAGTATCTCTTGGCCTTAAATGAGGTGTATAGTTGTTCTTTTCTTTTCTTTTCTTTTCTTTTCTTTTATTTTATTTTATTTTATTTTATTTTTTCCTGGCTCTTTTTTTAGTAGCTTAGCGACAGGTGACTGAGCATTAATTACATAATGTGGTGTGTACTTATGTCTCCATGTGATCAGAAGTCCCTTTTGGTTTTGGAGGTTGGACCCAAGGCCTTCAGTGTGACCGTATCTCTAGCCCTTTTTGAGACAGGTTGTTGCTAAGTTGCTCCCAAGCACTGAGGTTACAATGTGTGCTGCCATAGCTGGATGGAAATTCTGGCTAATCTGCATTTTTCTTGATCTGTAATGTTTGAGTTCTTAGGACCACTCTAAATCTCAACGAATAATGTGCTAGGATGATCGTGTATGTGAAATGCTGATTTATGTCTAACTAGCTGGAATTATAGGTGTGCACCACCATGTCCAGTTAATAGGTATTTTTCAAAGTGTGTAGCCAACTTTTGTAGACTTTCGTTTATTATTTATTTAGTGTAATTTTAATTTTCGTTTTGATTTTTTGAGACGGGATCTCACTACCAGGCTGGTCTTGAATTTCACAGTGATCCTCCTGCCTCATCCACCTGCATGCTGAGGTTACTGATGTGTATCACTGGGTCTGGCTATAGACTGCTTCTTAGGGTTTGTCCGTGATTTCCTCAGGAGTGTCACTGACGTGATGTAGGATTTTTGTCAGTGCATTATGTCAGTAGCAAATCGGTTTGCCCACATGCTGCTGAAGGTTACTGTGACTGCTTGGTTAAGATGATGTTCACTGGGTTTATCCATTGTAAAGCTACTCTTTTTTCTCCCTAACTAGTAGTGTGTTGACTACTTTTATTGAGGAATACGTCCTCGCTAAACTTTTACCCACTGCTTTTAGCATCCATTAATATTTTCTCACCTCAATTTCTTCTGCATTTATTTGTTGTCGTTCTGCTCTAAGGAAGAACTTTGCCTCCTATCCCCATTTATCTAGCTGTTTATTTAGGTATGGACTCATTTTGTTCAATGGCTCCTACTATTAATTGCTATTATTAGATACACAAAAGATACTTGTATTTGGCTCTTCAAGGTGCTTCTGTACCTGTTTGACTGTCCTTCTCATTGTTTGAGAACTCCCATACACTGTTACAGAGGATGTTTCAGACTTATATTTGCCCTGTCCCAATTCAAGAACCAGCCATTTTCCCAAAGAAATTTTAGTTCCTTTTAGTGGAGAGCAGTGTTTAGAAATCAAGGTCTGGGTGCTCAATTTTCTTTATGCTGACTGATACTGTCTTACCGCAGCTACTGTTGCGTGCATTAAAGAGACACTGATGCATTTTAGGCCTTTGTAAGCAAGGAAAAAAGCGTATGTGCACTGATTCCTTCAATTTAATCCAACATCATGAGATATATTCTGATTTTTCCTCAGTGTTACTATGGTGGGTTCCCTCAGAATCATGATGCTACTACTGAGATTGTGTTGATGATTAGTGTTTAAATCTAAAGTACTTTATATGTGTTTAATAAATGTACAAAATTTTTCAAACTTCGTCTATTTGATGTTTTTGAAGTGAGAATATTCTTTTATGAGAGGATTAAGGGGGTTCTTTATTAAATTTTAGAAACAGGGATTGCTACAGGTTATGTGTATATTGTTATACTTTATATATATAATTTCATGTAATTCTCAGATTCAACTCTCTAAGATAACTGTTGTTATCAATACGGATTTTACCATGCTGTAGTTGAGGCCTGTGTAGAGATATATAAATTATGTTCCCTGAAACCAGATAGGAAGTTGTTGAAGTACAACACACACTATATCGTATCATCATTTAAGCAGAAAAATTTTTTTACTTATGTTAAGAGGCACACTTTTGGGCAGAGTATGACTTTACAATGAACATGATATGAAGTTAGAGTTTGATATACTAATATTTATGTATAAACAATCCTACTGAACAGTAGCAAATGAGTATAGAATTATATTCTTGTTGACATAAATCTTAATGAATTGTCTAAACCATTAATATTTGCTGAATGTTGTGACTTACTGCCATAAGCTGTGTAGACTTAGAAATATTTCATAAATTTAGGAGCATAACTTTTGCCTGTAGATTGATAATAATGCATGACCTTCTCCTGTCAAGAGAGTAAATAACTTTGGAATAAAAATCAAAGCCAGAAATGGTAGCATATTTCTGTAATTCCAACACTTTAAGAGGCTGATACAGGAGGTTTGTAAGTTCTAGCCCATCCTGGGCAACTTAGCTATATAGTCAAGGTTGGAGATGGAGCTGTCTGAGAAGGTCTTGTGTTTAATCACTAGTATTGAAGGAAAAAAAAAAAAAGACACAGGAAGACCTAACCTCTTACTATTTTTTGCAGTAGAATATGGCTTGAAGAGCATTCTGTATCATGTGAACCACTATTTGAATCCAAGATGGCCGTAGGCTTAGGTTTCTGGCAATTCTGAATGTCCCTGTAAATCTCTTTTCCTAGTGTCCTTTGTCTTGAGAGGCAATGAGCTAGACTAGCCAAATTTAGAGCTGATTAAAAATTATTTTGTTAACTTTTAGACAATCCTTGAATGACTATCATGTGTATGTGCCAGAGCTAAAGAGGATTTGAACCAGAATTTTTACAAGATGAAGACTGAGTTTTGTTTTAGTTACCTACTGGGCATTAGTAGTTTTGGGTGAAGTTATGGTTTTCAAAAAATCACTTTAATAACCTGATTGCCTCTGAAGTGAACACAAATCATACTCTGATGAGTAATGGGGTTAAGAAGTTTGTCTTTTGTTCTGAAGGTGTTGTCTATATCATAACTATAATTACTAGTACTATGCAACATAAGATCTATGAATAAGTTAGAAATATTTCTGTATTATATGGAAAAAAATCTAGAACAAATAATATATACTTCCTTGCTCTGTTTTCTTGTTTAGTGTAGATAATACCACCTAATTCGGCCCTATTCCTGTATTCTTTATAAAATTATATGAATTACTGAAGTACTTTGAGAACTTAAGGTCAATATTTTGTTTTATGCAGCATTTACCAGTGTGCATACATAAGTATGATAAACATCTTGGTATTTGAAAAGATGCCATTATATAAGGTTAGAAGCTTTTTAGTTGTATTCTCTGACTTAGACTTTTTAAACTCAGACTTTTTAAAAGGAGGTATCAAGATAATTGACTGAATGATCTTATTTTGGAGCTTAATAAAAGGACTTAAAAATCATACTAGTGTGACAAGGCCAGTCATTGTATTCCACAGTTTATTTACTGTATGGAAAGAATACTTTTTGTGAGCTCATGTTTTGGTTTATTTTATGACATGGCCATGGAAGGAAACATGAAGATCTTTTTTGATCAGTGAGTTTCCCTAGTTGTACTTTTTTAACCTTGAAATATGGTTATATTTGAATGTTGTTTATGAATTTATGGCTGAATGTTGTTTATGAATTTTTAGCTTTTTAATAAAAAACACTTCAAACGAATTGTCATCCAGGAAGAGCTAAAAGTGTGCTTTTCTTTCATACTTTCCTATTGATTTGAGTACACCCTGAAGAACATTGTCATGTAATATAAACATTTCTATTCAGATGATTCCTGAATTGGAAAAGGTAAAGAACTATTTTAAGATTTTTTGAGACTATAACTCACAGGATATTAAAAAAAACTGTTACAAAAGCGTTTCTTGTATTTCTTGAAACATGAAGAGATTGTTAAAACAGTAATCCTCAACTCTGAGGCAGTTATTTCCTGAGGAATTTATTAGCTTAAAGATATATGGGATTTAGCTTGTAGAGTGTATTTGTCACATGTAGTTAGAATTCTGCTGAGGGATATCTGTGCAGTAGTACAGGTTTTTTGTTTTGTTGTCTGGTCAACTCTTTTATGGTTCAGACCCAGAGAGAGGGGGGTAGGGTTCCCTGGCTCTGCTTAGAAATATTGGGCCTTCTGCTTCATGTGGGAAGAGGGATGGATACCTTTGTGGAGTCCCAGGTCTCCTGCTGTCCGGACCAGAGGGGTCAATTCCTTCGTTCCACCTGGGTAAGCTGAGTGCTGCTTTTTGCTACCGCAAGGGGCGACTGCGCCCCTTTTCCTTGTTTCCCTGGAGGGGAGTGTGGATGGGAAAAGAAAACTGGAAGGTGTAGCAGGCACAGTTGTGCAGGATTGCAGTGGCTGAAGCAAGGTGGCGGCAGGAGGTGGGGATGGAGCTGGCAGCAGAAAGCATCTGTTTACAGGAGTCTGGTGAGGCTTTGAGCATTTGGGGAGCCTGAGGTCCCCTTCAGAGAAGATGGACTTTTTTGGTGGGGGGCAGGGGCTCCCTCTGCAGCTCAGGCTGGCCATGATCTCGTGATCCTCGTGTCGCAGCCTCCCGAGTGCTGGGATGACAGATGGGACCCACCACACTGTGGTTAAAGCCTGAGCTGCTGCTCTTCCTGCTCCCAGGGAGCCCCTTCTTTCCACTTTGGGAAGCACTCCTCCAGGTTGGGCCAGACTGCAGAATTGTTTGCGATAGAATAGGCTGGGAAGGGGGCGAGGGCTGGGTTAATTGCATAGCTTTATATGGCTCTGAACCCACTGCCGGCTTGAACTTCCGAGGGCGGAATAAAGGAAGTGGAAAGTGACCCTGGCTCTGTCTTTTCCACCCCTCCCTTCCTCATCCTGTGCGCCCCCTGCCAGTACACCTCAGCACACTGTGAGTACCTGTTGTGGGCACCTGTGGTAGGCTCTGTCCCAGGGCACTACATAGACAGACCAGATGGGCTAGGCCTTCTGCTGGATGAATGTGTGCCTGGAGTACCATGTTGCAGAAAGGCCGTGTCACTGCCTGCTAGCAGTTCCTTCGGCAACTTTGCCCTCGGAGAAGAGGCGCTTGAAGGGCATGCCACTGTGGTATGCTGCTGCAAATACCTTAGGCTTGCACGTGTTAGTTACTGGGGACACAGCAGAACAGGTGGCTGGTGGCACGCAGCCGGATCTCCATCTAAATATGTTGGTATCGTCAATGAAGACGACCTCAAAGCAGGATCCCTGGTTGACCACAAACTGCAACAGATTGCCCATGCCCTGCTTGCTCGAATGATAGAACACGCGCTGCCTGTACTCACAGTTAAAGCCCTCGTGGTGGTGAATGAGCAAGCTGTCTTGCACCTCTGGCCAAGAGGTGCGCTGTAAAGTTTCCACAACATTTTACTCAAAGTTGAAAGTTGGAAAGGTCAGAAGGAGGTGCAGCGTGCCCTGTACCTCCCTAGACAGACATCAGGGGCTGGCAACTGGAGGACACCTGCTCATGGTCACCAAATTACCTTGGACAGCACCTCCAGGGACTCTGCTCTGTTGGCTTCTAGCTGTCAGCTCCTCCTATTGTTTTGTCCAGAGTGGTCTGATCCTTTGGTGCCAGAGTCTCTGAGAGAAGGGATGCAGGCTCTGGGATCCCTCCTGGATGTGGTTGTCATTCTCATTTTACAGATAAGAAAACTCAAGGTTACAGGTTAAATGCTGCATGGAGGGTTCTTTCCTGGCTGAGTTTGGAAGATAAGTTGGGGCACCAAACATTTGTGGACTCGGGTGGCTGTGGTAATTAACCACCCTCAGATCCTGGACTGCGGCTCACAACTCCCTGTGGGCTGAAGGATGTGAATGTCCCCTCACCTGCCTCCCCATCTCTCCCCACCCACAGAAGTACAGGTTTGAAGAGGTCATATACTGATACCTTGTTCGTACACTGGAGAGGAAGAGACTCTGGAGGTAGAAGCCCCGTAACTTTCAAAGTTCTTAATAGAATCCTAGCTTGAACTGCCTCATTTCACCCAGCACACACAGTTTTAACGTTCTTGCAGCCTGTACCCTAAACTGTCATAGAGCTGCTGCCCACTGTTTTTCTTTTGTGTTCACACTGTTCTCAAGCCAAGGAGAATTAGGAAAATTGAAAGGATGAGGGGGAAGGTGGAGACTGTGA
>PVLA01007269.1:0-62433 GCA_004027455.1 Hydrochoerus hydrochaeris | reverse complement strand
TTATGTAACAAATACTACTTCATAAGAGGGAGTAACAGATTATCAAGGGCAAAAGTTAGTGAGATTAGAATTTACATCGCCAGGGGGCTCAGTATCAGTCCCCTTTCTTTCAAGACTCCGGGTGAGGACACAGGAAAGCCACTTCTAATGCCATCAGTCTGATTTATGACACAGAGTAAGAGAAAAGACACCACGTTGTCCTTTTTAGTCAATTCAGGTTCAGGTATGTAGATTCTTCCCGCGGCTTCTGTGTGTAGCATTCTTGTGTTTCTCCTTGGTACCTCTAACTTCAGGACTTCCATTTCTACTCTTCAGTTTCTTCTTGAAGTCTTTAGGTGATAATTTCACTCTGTGTGAGAATTGGTACTTTTTTTCCCTTTTGTGCATTAAATAAAAGTTAGAATGTGTCTTTTTTTGTTTTGAGGCAGGGTTTCATCGTGTAGTCCAGATGGGTCATGAACTCACTGTGTAGTTCAGGATGGCCTCAGACCTGCAGTGATTCTCCTGCATCAGCCTCCTGAGCGCTGGAGTTAGGGGTGTGCTCCCTCCTCCACACCTGGCTGGAATGTGGACGTTAGTGTGTGAAGGTCCTTTATTTTCAGGGTACAAGTTTAATTGTCAGTGTAATGTGGTTGCCATTCCCATTTTACAGATAAGAAAACTCAGGGTTACAGGTTAAATGCTTTGCCTCAGACTTCTCGCCAATAAATGAAACAGGTGTGTTTTCTCCTGCTGCTTTATTCTTTCTTTCTAGCTGAAAGGTGCTAAGTGGGAGGTAAACAAAAGGTAGAAAGTTTAATGAAAGTTAACCTGTGAGCAGATCCTTCAGGGTCAGAAAGGCTAATACCTTGGTGTAAGGTGCCAAGATGTGAGTCCAGTTCACTTCAGCAAGAGATGTGAACTGTCCACGAGTGGTCTGTGAACTTTGGTGTCCTCCTCCTTATCAATAAAATGAGGTTAGTGCCTCTTACTAGGGCTGTGGTGAAGATTAGAACCCATTTCTACAGGTGCAGCTACAAAGGAGCTGGCTTCTATGTGTTATCACTACATTCAATTATTTCTTTTATGTGTTACTGAATATAAAGCTAAGCAGATATTTTGGACAGTTTCTGGCAAACAAGCAGTGATTTAGCCTATTCTTTTCTTTCTTTCATACTTCCTTATATTTTATATCAGCCCTATTATTGAAAGCATTCCCCTATGCAGTTGTATCCACACACAAAACAGCCTTAGTTTATAACTCTCACGACGAACTTTCATGACATGAGATGCATTTTTTTTTTTTTTCTCAGAGTGTGTTCTCCTTTGGATCACTCTCTGACTGGTAATGTTCTTCTCCCAAGCTGGGTGAGCTTCTCACTTGTGCAGAAAAAGGAGCAGCAAGGCTGCTTTTCTGGGTGCTGGAGGGAAGGAAAGTGAGTCAGCATTCTCTCTGTTCTCCCACTCGGAGACATCTGTCTGCCATCTGTCTGCTTCCCACCTCCATTGACTTGTCAGCGCTTGGCAGGTCACAAGGCATTCCAAAGCAGCCTGCAAGGGCAGTGCAGTTAGAAGAGGCTCCCGAGCAGTTCTCCCCTTTGCCAAGTAGATTTTTAGCCACAAATCTAACATTTGGGAGGATAGCAAGAAACATTAGGAATATTCCAGAAACCATTTCAGGTGTGCATGTAGGAATGTGCCTTTTGTTTTTTAATCCTAGCACCTTCCACATGCTAGAGAGAAAGCACAAGGAATTGTAAATGTGACTTCCAGCCCAAACAGACATAAGTACTTGTCAAACAGACACAGGTCCTTTATTTTACTTTAACTTATTTCCTCTCAGAATTCTTATTTTGCTTTTTATTTATTTGTGGTCCTGGGGAGTGAACCCAGGAACTTGAACGTACTAGGCAAATACTTTACCACTGAGCTACATCCTTAAGCCTTTATGAGTTATTTTGTTGTTGTTTGTCTGCTTGCTTGTTTGGTTTGAGATAGGGCTTTGTTAAATCGCCCAGCCTGGCCTTGAAATTACAGTTCTCTTGCCTCAGTGTCTGTAGTGGTGGGAATTATAAGTGTATGCCACTGTGCCCAGCATTTTTATTGTTTAGGGTAGGACTTAACTATTCCTAAAAGTGTTTATTTTCTGTAGAAAAAAATGCTAGTAGTAGGACCAGAGTAACAGAAATGCCTAGACATGAACAGCTGATCCTAAGCACCTAATGAGGGTTATTCGGTTAGCAAAAATAGTCACTTTAACACAGACTTTCATTTATGAACTTGTGATTTTTTTAATTGATTATGATCAATTAAAAATTCTATTATCAAGTATTTGGGAGATGACCTCATGCTGGTGTACCCATGTGTGATGGGATGCCATGTGTAAGAATATTTGGAAGAATATTTGATGGCATGACAAATGTTTAAGATTTATTAGATGAAAGTCCTAATCAGTGTGAATCAGTGTTTTAAAACATAATATCAGTGTTTTAAAAAATTATGTAGGGGCTGGTGATCCAGTTAAGTGGAGGAGTGCCTTACATACGTGAGGGCCCTGACTTTAGTCCTCAGTACTGCCAAAAATAGGGGGGAAAAGTGCATGTAGATGCTAGTAACAGTATCTGTTTCAGTGCTAGTAATATGAAAATTTACTTTGTTGTGAAATTTTCTATGAAGGCACATATTTTATAATTGCATCAGTAAATACAAATATGTAATTCATAGTAATTATGCCTGTCCAATTTGAGGAATAGCATGTGTTATAAAATGAGCCGTCTGTGGGGTTATGTGGTATAAATTATTATTTATGGAAGTGATCTTTTATTTTTTCTTCCATATATGTAAATGTATGTGTATTACATAGTTATATAGAGAGAGGGAGAGAGAGGTTGATTTATCTCCTTTATTTTCACCTTTACATGTCCGTTTTTTCAGATAATTGTGTACATAGTTTAGAGAGTAAGGCTACCAGCAACCTGGGAGCCAGAGTACTAGTCTGTGCTAGTTTCCACCTTGAGACTCACACTCTGAGGAGCTCGCAATGGACTTAGCTATTTTATAAGGTGGTTATCTCCACACTGCTAGTTAAGATGTCTCTACTATTCCTCTCTCGTTCTTGGACAGCATTTACCTTCCATCGTCAGAGGTGAAGTTTTTGCTTTCATTGGCCTTGTCTTAGTTGTTTTTCTCTTCTTGAGACAAAAATACCAGACACTTGCAGCCTAAAGGAGAGGTTTATTTTAGGTCATGTTACAGAAATTTCAGTCCCGGCTCATTCAGCTGGCTCCAGAGAAGGAACAGCATGGCAGAAGGCCTTGGGCTGAGGAATGCTGTTCACTTCACCCAGAAGGAAGGAGAGAGGAGGAGGAGCCAGGGAGGGAGATGCGGCATCTGGGTAGTGGCCCCAGTGACAGCCTTTTCCCTCCAGACCTTGCCTAAGGCTCTCTGGCACTTTTAAATGTAAGAGGTAACAAGCCTCCTTTCCTTTCATCCTTCCTGTGTGGTTAAATGACTATTGTGACTAAATCCACACTGAGGTTTTCAGTATTTTGACAATGTAAATAGTGTGTCCTCTGTCCTCTACTTCTTCAGCGTGATATAGTTATGTTCCCTCTCTTCTATAGTTTTTTTTTTATCTTTTAAAAATCTTATTTAAAGAAAAAACCAGAAAGAGGGTAAAAATAATATATAATTTCAAAAAAAAATAAACTAAGAAATAACTTTGATAAATTATATATTGTCTTCTTAGATATAGTTGTTCAAGTTACAAACTTAAAGTATACAAAGTGGACATTCAAACAGTGAGGCTGCAAACAGTTCTGTTCAATGATCCAACAAAAACTTAGCAACATGGTTATCAATCCTACACACTTAAACATACGGGCAGTTATATGATTTAAAGCAGTTTCTTTTCCTCTTTTTGCTTTTTAAGTCCATTATCTGTTTAGTTATATCATGTTTCAGCTTGCTCAGCACCTTACCGATCTGTTTTGTTGTTATAAAAAACAAAAGTTTTTTATTTTTTTATTTATTACATTTATTTATTTATTTATTTATTTATTTATTTATTTATTTATTTTGAAGGTAGTAAAATATAGCAGAACAAGATGGAACAAAGCCATTTGATACAGTATAGTGAAATTGGTACAGAACTTTATAGCAGGTTACTGGGATAACAGCGATAGGTACAATAGTATATCTTGCTTGCTTGCTTGTTTTCTTTCTTTCTTTTTTGGGTCTCGCTGTGCAGTTCAGGCTGGCCTTGAGCTCACTTTGTAGCCCAGGCTGGTCTCAAACTTTCAGTGATCCTCCTGCCTCAGCCTCCCAAGTGCTGGGATTACAGGTGTGAGCCTCCACGCCTGGCTTTATGTCTCATTTTCTTCACAGTAGTTCTTTCAATCAGGTATAGCAAAATCAAACGAAATACCAAACTTATAAAAGTTCCAAGTTCCAGCATGGCTTTTAAATTTTATTTAAAGAAAAAAGAAAGAGGGTAAAAATAATACATAATTTCAAAAAAAAATAAGCAGTAAGAAATCACTAGTTGATAAATTATATATTGTCCTCTTAGAAATAGTTGTTCAAGTTACAAAACTAAAGCATATAAAGTGGACATTCAAACAGTGAGGCTGCAAACAGTTCTGCTCAACAATCCAACAAAAGCTTAGTAATATGGTTATCAATCCTATATACACTTAAACACACATGCAGTTATATCCTTTAAAGTATTTTCTTTTCCTCTCTTTTTTACAATAACAATTGCATACTTTGGGTTTTATTACTTCTACATTTCTTATTTTTACACTAGAGACACAATGTGATATTTATACATATGATTCTTATTTTTTTCACTGATGATGATAGCCTCAAATTGTCTCCCTTTGCCTATGAAGGCCTCAAGATCATCCTTTTTTATAGCTGAGTAATATTTCATAGTATAAAAAATACCACATCTTTTTCATGCACTCTCCAGTTGATGGGCATTTTGGTTGTTTCCAAGATTTAGCTATTGTAAATTGTGCTGCTATGAACATGGGTGCACATATACCATTGTGACATGACCTTTTCAGTTTTTCTGGGAGAATACCCAGCAGGGGAATAGCTGGGTTGAATGGAACTTCCAATCCTAGCCTGAGAAGTCTCCATACTGATTTCCACAGTGGCTGCACCAGTCTACACTCCCAGCAACAGTGGAGCAGTGTTCCTTTTTCCCCCTGTAGCCTCGCCAACATTTGTTATCAGTTGATTTCTTGATGGCAGCTATTCTTTCCGAGGTGAGATGAAATCTCAGTGCAGTTTTAATTTGCATTTCTCGAATGACCAGTGATGGCGAACATTTCTTCATGTATTTATTTGCCATTTGCATTGTCTTCTATAGTTTTTGTGTTTCCTTAACACCTTGTTTTTGTAGTTAATTTTATTGACAAATAACATACATATTTCAGGATAGAATGTGGTATTTCAACATATGCTTACAGTATGGTATGATTAAATCAGGCTTCTTAACAAATCTATCACCTGACATACTTTTTTTTTTGGTGAAAACGTTTAAAATGTACTTTTAGCAATTTAGAAGTGTGCAGTGCACCAGTATCATCATCATAGTTCTGGGAATTGACCCCAGAGCCTCAAGCAAATGGCGTGTGCCATTAAGCGACATCCTAGCCCTTTTTAAAGTTGTGAGAGTTGTTAAAGTTTTTAAATTGCTCAGGTTGGCCTCCATCTTTCATGGGACTCTCCTTTCTTAGCTCCCCAAGTAGCTGGGATTAATAGGCATTCACCACTTTTGCCCACTAGGATACAGTATTATTTTCATTGTACTTACTATTCTGTGTAGTAGATCAGGAAAACTTAGGCCCCTTGTCCAAGTCTTTGATCACCATTTCCTGTTTTCCCATCAGTGTCATTCCCCCAGCTGCTGGTAACTATTATTCTACCCATATGAGTTCAATATTTTTAGATTCCACATGTAAGTGAGGTCTTACTGTTATTTATTTTTCTGTGCCTGGCTTAATTAACATGTCTTCTAAGTTCATCCATATTCTTGTTAATGGCACTCTTTTTAAGGTTGATAAATAGTATTCCAGTGTGTACATTTGCCATGTTTTATGTGTTCATCTGGTGATGGACACGTACACTGCACTGCTTCCTTACTGTTAATACTGCGATGAACCTGAAAGTGCAGGTACCTGTTAAGCATACTGATTGCAATTGCTTTGAATATATATGTAGAAAAGGAATAACTGGATCATATGGAATGCTATTTTTAGTTTTCTGAGGAACCTCTGCTTTTTTTTGTAATGGCTATATTTGTATTTAATTCTCAATTATGCACAGGGGTTTCCTTTGTACAGTTTCTGTTATCAGTGTTTTATAGTTTTCTTTCTATATAGCTTTCAGCTCTTATCATTTTACTCCTATTTATTTTAATGGTATTTTGAATGAGATTGATTTCTAAATTTATCTGAGAGATTTGTTACTATGAAACAACACTACTAATTTTTGTGTGGACCTTGCAATTCTACTGAATTTATCAGTTCTAATATTTTTACGTAGAGTCTTTAGGATTTTCTATTTGTAATATTATATTATTAGCAACAGAGAAAATTTAACTCTTTTCCTATTTGATTGCCTTCATGTATTTGTTTTTCCTTATCTTATTGTTCTGTCTAGAATTTTACTGTTACTATTTTGAATAAAAGTGGAGAGAATGGACCAGGAATATTAGTTAAATGGCACAATGCCTGCCTGGCAAGCGTGAGGTCTTGAGTTTGATTTCTAGTACGGAAAAAAAAAAAAAAAAAAAAAGAGAATGGGCGTCCTTGTCTCTGACCTTAGAGAGGACATGTTTTCAATTTTTCACCACTGTGTATGATGTTAGCTATAGGCTTTTATCTACAGCCCTTTATTGTGTTGAGATACATTCCTTCTATACCTAATTTACTTTTTAATCATAAAAGAATATTGAATTTTGTCAAATGCTTTTTGTTCATTTATTGAGCTGATCATATATGGCTTTGTCCTTTATTTACTTAATATGATGTATCACATTTATTTATATATGTATATTGAACTATCCTGTTGTCCCAGGGATAGGATCTCATTTTAATCATGGCTGTTGTTTCATTTTAATATGCTGTTGAATTCGGTTTCCTATTATTTGGCTTAAGACATTTTGCATATCTGTGTTCAGGGATATTGATCTGTAATTTTCTTGTAGTATTTTTATCTGGTTTTGATATGAGGATAATGCTTGCCTCATAAAATTACATTTATTTTTTCTAAAGAATTCAAGAAGAATTAACGCTAGTTTTTTGTCAAATGTTTGATAGAATTCTGCCATGGAATCATCTAGTCTTGGGCTTTTCTTTGATGGGAAAATTTTAAGTTACTGATTCAATTTCTTTGTTATTGATCTTTTCAGAGTATATTTGTAGAGATTTATCCATTTCTTCTAGTTAGTGTCTAGTCTCTTCTGATGCTTTTGTATATCTGTGGTATCAGTTGTAATGTTTTCTCTTTTATTTGCAGTTTTATTTATTTAAAGTCCTATCTTTTCTCAACATGATTAAAAGATTTTGTTTTTTTCTTAAGTTTTTAAGAACCAATTCTAAGTTTCATTAATATTTTTCTGTTGCCTTTGTTTTAATTTTATTTCTTTTCCTTATACTGATTCTGAGCATAGTTTTTGTTTCATTCTTTGAGGTGTAATGTTTATTTTCTATCCTCTTTTTTAATTAAATAGATTTGGGAAACTTTTGCGTATTTTTTTTTTTTTGAAAAACTTTGTCATGCTCATGTCTTCCAAGTATTCCAATAATGTATTTATTTTTATGTTCAGTGATGTTGTATAGATCTCATGCTTTCTTCATTCTTTCAGTCTTTCTTCATCTTCTGCCACTGATTGGCTAATTTCAAATAACTTGTTTTTGTATTTGCTGATTTTTTTTTTCTTCACTATGATCCATCTGTTTTTGAGACTGTTGAAATTTTCATGTCTGTCTAGCTGATGTGATCATAGTTTCTCGAGTCACAACTTAGTGGGGTTGGTCCAGGTTCTGTGGTTGAGGCTAGGTCCACGTTGAGACTGTACTTTCTCTAGAGAGCATGGGGTCTTACCTCGTCTGTGGGTGACCATTGTTTCAAGGCCTTGGTCTGAGGGGCTGGCTAGTAGACAGTGGGGTGAAGTTTGTAGACAAAGGACCTCTTACTGGGGGCAGTCATGGCTTTGGCTTAACTCTGGGTCTCTGTGTGACCTCTGTTAGATCACTGGATATGTCCTTGGGCTGGCCATATCACTCCTGTGTTGGCTGTTTCAGATCTGAGGCCAAGTCAGGGTCATTGATAGATGTGTCTCCCAGTGGGTTCCTGGCTCAGCAGGCCTTTTCTCCAGCTGCAGTTGTGAAGAGCTGGAGCCATTTATAAGACTGGTTCAAGACCATAGTATAACCAGAATCAGAGTATCACCTTCACTTGTGCTCCCTCAGGGTCTCTAGGCTGGCAAAATGGCTCTCATTCCACTGAGAGGGTCCAGGACTGAGACAGGCTGAAATTGAGCTTCAGGGATAATTTAGAATCTGCTCTGAAAAATGATGTTGGTGGGTTCAACCATATGACAACAGTGGGCCAGACTTCCAGCATTTTCCTTTATGGGCAAGATTGCACATCACGGTTGAGAGGGGCTAGAGCTGACATTCAGGACCGTTTCAGAGACTGCTGGTGGGACGGAGTCTTCAAAGGTTTCACTGTATCTCCTGTTGTGCCCTAACAAACAAGATAATTCCCCCGACTGAGGCAGAGAGGGGCTGAAGACAAGGTAGGATCCCTTTAGAATAGGCCTTCAGACAGAGGCTGACAAGAGTATCCTAGGGGCTCAGATGGTGTGAGACTACCTTGGGGTCCTTATAGAAGGAGTTCTAAGTGAGGACAGGACCATAGCTAGAGTCCCATTACAGGGCAGCTTGCACATCCATTGCTGAGATGGTTGTTAGTGGGCAGATGCTGAGACAAAACTGTGTGTGATTCAACCTCTCCCCTCTCTCAGATGGTTTTGGTAGCAAGCTTAAGCCACATTGGGCCATAGCCAAATCCTTTGCAGAATGGTGCCGTTTCTGGACTTGAACCCAGCAGAAGGATCAGTGTCTCTAATGCTAGTTATACGGTATCCTTCTTGTTGTCTAAGGTCTTCTCTGCCTTCCATTGTCTGCAGGCGGAAGTCTAAGCTCGGTTGTGTATGGCTTATGACTATCTGGCAGTTTTCTTTGCATCCATGCTTTGTGTCTCTTACTTTAGGTCTTGTGTACTGTTTTTAAGGTCTCAAGTAGTTGTATTGCCTCTTACCTTATCTTTGCATATGCTTTTTTATAAAATTTAGTTTTAAAGGAAATGAAACAAAGGACGGATCGAAACAGTTACAAGATGGTAGAAAATCTACAATAGTCACTGTATTGCATATTGTTGTCCTCTAAGTAGTTGCTCAGACTACTGGCTTTAGGCCTGCAAAGTCAGTGGAATGATACGGCTCCTCCTAGTCAGCTGGTTGCTCATGGTGGGGTCAGGGGTGTGCTGTTCTTCTCTCCCCATTTCTTGCTCTGGCTGACTCACAGGCGGAGGACTTAGCTTCCTTCTTGATTGCTTTTTCTACCTAACACCTTTTCCTTCGGCCTTCTGTGCTTACCTCTTGTTTCATCCTTTCCAGGAAAATCTAATCACTCCTTCTCCACCTCCACTTCTAGGTAAGGTGTCCCATAATGTTCTTGTATAGTTTTACCGTAGCTAGATGGCTGTATCAATTGTTCTCTAGATGCAGTGTGGGATTCCCTTAAGTCCCCCAAGACCTTTTGAGGGCTCTGAGAGTTAAGTACTGTTTTGTCTGTTCTTTATACTATACTAAAAAATCTCATTTACAAAATTAGGGGTAGGCTTACTGTACCACAAAAGGAGTAACAATCCTGATAAAATTTCTAGCACAGCTAAATCTCTACTAGGGTTTGCTCCAAACAGCACAGTCAGTTCTTTACATTCTTAAACTCTAGTGTTCATCTTCCCTTTTTAAGGGTTAGATCCTGGAGGAAAGTTTGCTTCATGTGGCTGTACTTTTCATCAAAATTTAAAAATCTGAACCTGGATATAGTTTTCTTTGTTAATCTGTCAGGAAGATTGTTTTAGTGCTTTTTAATTTGCATTCATAGCTTCTCCAGATCACTTGAAGCTACTTTACCAACATCTGGTTATCTTCTGAAAAAGTACTCTATAGTTTAAGCTTTTTGCTTAACATCTACACAGATTGCTCAGGGTATCTCTTTAATGTAAAGAAGTTTGCTCCTTCCTGATCACTTCAGAATAGGAATGTGTAGTGTGAACCACACTTTTTCATTAAAGCTACATCTGTGTGTTGTGTGAGCTAACTTGCTTCAAAAAATACAGATTTTAGTAGATTGTGCGCAAGTCTCTACTTATCCTTGAGATAGTGGAAAACTAAAACTTTGGATAGCACTAAACTATCTAGGGCTGAGCATCTCTAAACTGAGAATCTAAAATTCATAGTGCTTCAAAATCTAAAGCTTTTTGAGTGTGGGCATAATACCACAAGTGGAAAATTCTGCACCTCATGTCATGTAATGGATGGGTCATAGTCAAAAGACAGATACACTACAAATGTTGGGTAAAATTACCTCAGGCTATCTATTTAAGGTATATATGAAACATAAGTGAATTTCACATCCAGACTTGTGTCCCACCCCCAAGATAATTTATTATAGACAAACATTTCAAAATTTGAAAAAATATGCAATCTGAAGCTCCTAATCTCAAGAATTGTTGGTAAGAATACTATTTTTTTCTTATTCTGTATATACTGTTTTTTTCCTATATGTACATACATATGCAACTGTCTTTCTCATTACTGAGACTGTATGTACAAAGATTTTTTCTTATATATACACATACATACGTACACAACTGTATCAGACACCCACCAGTCTGAGAAGGAAGGGTTCATTTTGGCTCACAGACTAACCCCAAGGCAGGGTGTCATGGCAGAGGAGAATTGCTTCAGTATATGACAGGCAGGAAGCAGAGAGTGGTTAAGGGAGAAGGCAAGGAGATAGACCCTTCCGGGTCAGATCCCCTGTGACTTACCTCCTGTAATGAAGCTTCCCCACCGAACATCACGTTCAGCTATGAGTACATGAGGCTGTCGGGGAACATCCAGGTGCTAACTATAATATACCTGTAATTAAGTTATAGATTAGGTATAGTAGGAGGTTAACAGTAATAAATTGAGAACGATTATGTGTTGTAAAGTTGTGGTTTCTTTTTCTTAGAATATTTTACATGCTGTACTTACACTTCTGATGATGGTGTGAGATGTTATTGATGTTCCAGTAATAAGGTGAAGTGAGATGCACGTCATTGGCATTGGCATTGGCATGGAGCAGCACAGCTGGCCGAAACAGTTGATCTCACAACTGGAATGGCTACTAATTGACTAATGAGCAGGTAGCATTTACTGAGTAGCCATACTGGACAAGAGGATGATTTACATCCTAGGTGTTAGATTTGATCATTCTATTCAGGATGATACTCAATTTTGAAATCAAGGAATTACTTATTTCTGGAATTTTCCATTTAATATTTTTAGACTATGGTTGACCATTGGTAATTGGACCTTGGAAGTGAAACCATCAATAAAGGGGGAACTATTGTACCTCCAGGAAGCTATTCCTCACTGCTTCCTTTCTTGCTATCCTTGCAGCTTTCTGTTCAGACATGTGTATCTGTCTCTCTTACTAGCCTACAGAGAAGGAAGTCCAGTACATCAGGTTTCACATCTTGTATTGCTTCTTACTGTGTGATTTTTTTTTTTCTTTCTTCCCCACAGCTTTCCAACTACTTGGTCTCAGGTCAGTTGCTGTATATAGATCCTTCTGTACAGATTACCCTACATAAGGTGCGCCTTCTAAAATAGAAAATCCTTCATTAAATCTCTTGCTCTCCATTGGCGGTAACGGAGGTTAAGAGTTCAGGAGTCTCTGTGGTTAAGAGTCAGGAGTCTTCTGAAGTTACGTAACATTTCTGATTTACTCAGGTTTTTAATAGAAAGAATGCCCATAGCTGTTGTAAGGTTCTCAAAGAGATCCAGGCTAAAAAAATAAAAAATCACTGGCCTATGACACAAAGGCTGTTGAAGTACTGGAAAATGCCCAACTCCGGGTAATTTCTCTAAAACACCATTTGCTCTTGATTGAATACCAGCCGGTTTCTCAGCTTATCGTTCCCTCATTCTTTTAGCGCACAGTGTGACAGAGTGTGAGTGATTTTCCTTTCCTGTCTCTGTCCCTGTCCTGTCCCTGTCCCTGTCCTGTCCCTGTCCTGTCCTGTCCCTGTCCCTGTCCTGTTTTTTGGTACTGGGGATTGAACCCAGGGCCTTCCTGCTGAGCTGTATCACCTGCCTTTGATTTTTTAGTTTGAGACAAGGCTTGGCCAAGTCACTGAGTTGCTGGTGCTGGCTTTAACTTGTGGTCCTCCTGCATTCCCCTTTCGGCTGTGTGGATGCAGAATGTGCCGCCACACCTCACACTGCTTGCTTTTGAGGAAACTGTCTTTGATCCCAGCATTCAGCTCTGGGTTTCTCTAGGCTCCTTCTAGATTTTGTCTTTATACCTGGTTTCTCACTTGAACATAGACATGCTAATGCCTTTCTCATTGGACTGTTTTAATTATTTAATGAGACAGCATGTTTAGAACAGTGTCAGTAAATGATATTAGTTCTTGTTTTTTTGATCACTCCTTTTTCACCAAAAGTGTGAGCTGTGTAAAACACAAATTGTTTCACTGTGATTCTGAACAGGATGAGGTGATAGGGGAGTTCAGGAGAAATTTAAAGTCCAGGTTCTTCTTAAATTCTGGAAAGCACAGAAGGGGAATAATTTCTTTCAAAATGGTAAATTGTGTCATTTACAGTAGAGTCATTTATTGTGTCTCTGTAATCAGAATTATATTTTAATATTGTTTGGCAAGTTCCATGCTAGCTGCTGACTGAAACTGTTTCCTAGCGTAGTGTAGCCATTTCTGTCGCATCTTAGGAGTACTAGATGAAAAAGTTGACATGTGCTGAAGCTGTGTCTTTAAAACAATCTTGCAATGCCAGAATTGCACTCATCAAGCAAGTGTAGAGGCTTATCTGTAAAGGGTTGCCAAATCTAAGACTCGATGAAGGAATAGCAGATTAACATCTTTTCAGCATTACATGCTGTGAAAGAAACTCATAGAGAAGGGCTGTACGATCTTGTACTTTTAATTTTTTTTTTCTTTTTTAGTTTGGAGGTGAGAAGTAGGATCATTTAGCTTTTGTAATTGAGCTTGAATAAATTAAATATGAATGAAATGTGAGAGTTCCTAGTATTTGCTTTACTTCAAAAATTCTTGGAGAGAGATTGGGGAAGAACAAAGGGGACATGGGCAGAGTCCTGGAGGGGCTGGCGAGGGGTCTGCCTCCCCTTGGATGGGTCAGCTTTGCCAGGGGCCTGTGGGTCTTCACCAAAGCCAAGAGTGGGTGATAGCCTTGCCAGCCTTGGCTGTCATGACTATTGTTTTTGGCCTTGGGTGTTTCATTTCTCACTTTCCATATCTCCTAATTTGTTAATTTAGAAATTTGTGAATTTATTAACTTTATATAGAGCTTAAATTGTATATTTAATACTATCTATTGAAATTCTTTAGTTTATCAAGGCCCACTTAGATTTCCTTTCAGAGATGCTGAGTTTTATCTGTGAAGGATGTTTATGTTATTCCTGGATACAATCGTATACATAACATTTATTCTAGTGCTTAGACTTAAAGTTGTTAATAAAGTTTGTGGTCTCATTTATTGAACCAGTGTTTATCAAAGTGGGCTTCACTGTGTGTATATAGAATTGAGAGTCTACTTTTTGCACTTTACATTCATTGTTTAGGTAGAATATTCTCTGGTAATATTTTAAATTTCTATAGTATGTTTGGGAATTTTTAACTTTTTAATGTTCAACTAACTGCTTATCAAAGTAAGGTTGCTGTAGGATAAAGAAGCCATGTGTGTTGGTGATTATGAGCCTGGTTCCTGAATCTGAAAGATGGGATTAAGTCCCTATAGCATCACTCTCCAGAGCAGTGCTTTCCAGCCTGGCAGTCACTGGCTGGCGGCCGTGCATAACTTCTTAAGCACTTGAAATGTGGCTAGGTTTTTAACCAAATTTTAGATTGAATTTAATTGTAATTAATTGAGATCTAGTTGTCTTACTGTCTCTGTGTTCTAGTCTTCCTGTTGTATAGATGAGATTATACATAAAATATTTTCAGGGTTGTTGGAAGAATTAAAAAAGTATGCTTACATCATTTAACACTATGCCTGGAGCAGAATATATTCTGAAGAAATGATAGCTATATTTATATATATATATATATTTATATATTTAATAAACTGGAATAATTAATTATTTTTCTCTTGAGGATTAATTTAAACTTGTTTCTTTTTATTTCCTTGCAGGATAAATTTATTTTTGGAAACTAAGTGCAATATTAAAAAGAAAATAAATCACAGTACATTATTGGAAGCCATTTCTACTGATTTTATTACATTTTAAAATTTATGATTTGATTTGAATACTATCATGGGAGGAGCTGTGAGTGCTGGGGAAGATAATGACGACTTAATTGATAATCTTAAAGAAGCTCAGTATATCCGCACTGAAAGAGTGGAGCAAGCTTTCAGAGCAATTGATCGAGGCGATTACTATTTGGAAGGCTACAGAGACAATGCTTACAAAGACTTAGCCTGGAAGCATGGAAACATACACTTATCAGCACCTTGCATTTATTCTGAAGTTATGGAAGCACTGAAACTTCAACCAGGATTATCTTTTCTTAACCTGGGAAGTGGAACCGGATATTTAAGTACAATGGTGGGCTTAATTTTAGGTAATTTTATTTTTGTAAAATTCTATTTTAAAGTAAGCTGAGTTTGTATTACTCTAAGCAATTTACAAAGATTGTAACTTTGTGTATGATATGTTTGGAATGTATATACTAAAGTAATTATCTTAAATGTGGAAGCAAGTTTTTGATTCATGAAAGTCTTGCACAGTTGCAGACTTAACAGTAGCTCTTGGAACTGTTCTCCAGTTCTCAGTCATTGTTTGTACTTAAAACTGAGCAGGTGGTAGACAGGAAACTTTTTTGGTACCCAGGATCGAACTTACGACCTTGCCCTTGCCAGGCAGATGCTTGTGCCACCAAGCTAAATTTCCAGCCCTTGTCTCTGCCTTTATCTAAAAAAAGCAAGCAAGCAAACAAGCAAGCTTTACTTGTGTATGGGTATATAGTACTGGTAAGGCAAAGCAAGAGGTTGGAGAAAAATGTAGCAAAGTTTATGTTCATTAAGAATTCGGCCTACTATCTTGGCATGGTGATGCGTGCCTCTAATCCCAGCACTCTGTGAAGTTGAGGTAGGAAGATCACAAGTTCCATCCCAGCCTGTGAAATTTAGCAGGACTGTGTCAATAAAACGGGAACCTGGAGATACAGCCCAGTGCAATGGCCTTGGGTTCCAGCCCCATTTCTTAGGGAAAGGGTTTAGGGGTTTAGCATAAATAACCATGGCTTTTTTGCTAGATGTTTGTGAGCTGAGCACAGAGGAGTGATCAAAAGGGAAGAAATTGCTTTCCTCAAGTAGCTTACTGAATGTTTACGTGAAGTGCTAGGCATTGTTTAAGGCACAGTGTCTATAGTAACTCATTTGGTCACCCTGGCAGTGTGTTGAGTTATATAACTGAATGACCAAACTAGGACACAGGGAGGTTAAATAATTTACCCAAAATCCCATAACTAGGAAATGGTAGCTGGCAAAGAAGGAATATACATGGGAAACATGGATGAAGGAAAATTTTTTCTGTTAGAAAGATAGTGGTGGTGAACCTTTTAGTGCTTTAAATGGTACAGTCAGCCCACAGTGGCATGTGTACCATAGGTTTGCCACCACTGATGTAAGACATCATGTTGGCTGGAGGATGAGTAACAGAGACGTTTAAGCAGTTTCGTCCAGCTACCCCATTTACTGAGGCTTCCGTGTGGCGAGTGTTACTGTAGAGCATCAAGGTGCGTGGCTAGACTCATGTCCTTTGTGGGAGATGTGCTGCCCTTATCTGCTGTGATAGGTGCTAGAGTTGTGGTAGATGCCCAAATTACAGGGATGAGACTGTGGCCTCATTCAAAAGGGATGGGCAGTCATGGAAGGGTTTTTAGATAGGATAAAGTCATCCTTTAGTAGGATGACTGTCCTTCCGTGGACAATAAATTACGAGTTCGCAGCTTGTCACTTCCTTTTCCTATATACTGGCTAAACGTCTCACTGCCTTGGTCATGAAACCTACAATCTGTTTCATTTTTAAAAAGGATAGGGGTGTGGGCTTTCATTGTACAACTAGGTTAATTGCTGACACGTAATAACTGCTCAAAACTTGTAGGAAGCCATTAATTTTTATCGAAAAATTTAGAATCTTACATTTACATTTGATGTTTTTTGCCTCACTGAGATGGGAATTTTTCAACAGGTTGAAACTTCCAGCTATCTGTCACACAGCCATCAGAGACTTGTTGAAAACAGAGTTTCTAGGATTTGAAACTACCCCAAGGCGAATGAGTGGGCTGAGTAGGGAGAGTTCTGCTTTTAACAGTGGAGTTGCAGCCGGCCCAGTGGCACATGCACATGCCTGTACTCAGCAGGGAGGAAGGCGAAGCAGGAGCCTCACAGAGCTGAGTCTTGTCTGGGCACCTTTGTGAGATCCTGTTCAGAGTTTGAAAAGTGAGTGTGTGGGGCTATGTGTGTCAGTGCTAGAGTGCCCCTAGAGGTTGT
Organism: Hydrochoerus hydrochaeris; assembly: GCA_004027455.1. Lineage (NCBI taxonomy): Eukaryota > Metazoa > Chordata > Mammalia > Rodentia > Hydrochaeridae > Hydrochoerus > Hydrochoerus hydrochaeris. The sequence goes on along the minus strand of PVLA01007269.1, from coordinate 45,566 downwards.
GGGTCCCATATGAGGGTGCACTCGGTATCGCTTTGGCACCATCCAGGCTGGAGCAGGGAGAGTGGGTTTAGCTGGTTCTGAAATACAGTTCAGGAAGATGCTTGTAGAGTTAGGAATTCCCCACTTCATTTCGGAAACACAGATGTAGGTGATGAGTTATAATCAGCTCTTGTTCAGTGAGAATCAGATTTTTCTCCAGGAAATTTTATGATTAAAATACACTTGAAGCAGTTATTCATAAATTTCATTTTATCCCAGACATAGAGAATGGATCAACCTAGCTTGTCTCTCAGTGAGGTATACTTAGCTTCAAATTGAAGATAAATTTGTTTTGCTCACTTGTCAAGTGTCTTCTCAGAATTAAGAGTTTTCACAAAGAATCTAGTACTTAATTGATTCTCCTCACAGTGCTTCTCATTCTTACAGACTTCTAATGGAAAACAGGGTAAAAGAAAAGAGGTTTCATAAGTTATGCATCTCTGCTTCCCAGAGCTCAATTAAATGTCAGAACTATGAAAGCAAGTTGTTCTGATAATACCTGATTTAGGTAGGATGAGTCTTCTCCAGTGTGCTTTTGTTTGTATAGGAATTCACTCCCTTTTTCTCTTATATGACCCATAATATAAAAGTTACAAGTTTCTTACAAAATCTGTAATATAGATTCATCCCACTTTTAGCTTTTTAGTCACTTGCGTAATGCCCTAGTTACTGAGAGTGACTATGAAGACACTTTAGAATCATTCCAGCACTGTGGATGCCACTGTCTTGGTACTGCCACATTCATTCTAGAAGTGAAGTAGTTGACAAGCAGGAAATTTACTACAACTGGCAAGTTATTCTGTTTGGTTTTTATATTTTTCTTTACCACAGGACACTGATCCTTATTGCTAGTCTGCATTGCCTTTGACCTCAGGTACTCATACTTTCTGTTTTGCCTCTATGTGCGTATATGCATGCTCATAATCTACCCTTCAAATCCCGTTTTGTAGTATTGGAGATCAAAGACCAGGGTCTTATGTCAGGCAAGTGCACTATCACTTACCTACACCCCTAGTCCTTCTCATGCTTCATAGTATTTACATAGTATAAAGTTTTAAAGTGTACAATTCAGTGCTTTTTAGTAAATTTGTGGAGTTATGTGAACATTACCACAATCCAATTTGAAAGCACTTCTCTTCTGTATCTATAGATCTGTCTTTTTGGGCCTTTGAACTAAATAAAATAATGTAATATGTAGTCTTGGGTCTAGGTTCTTTCATTTAGCTGTATTTTCAAAGTTCTCCCATGCTGTGACATGTAGGAGGACTTTATTCCTTTTTATGACTAATATTCTGTTGAACAGATATTTCAGATTTTGTTTATCCATCAGCTATGGATATTTGATAACAGTTTTTGGCTATTACGAATAATGCTACTATGAACATTCATGTATAAGGCTTTGTGTGAATAAGTTTTCTTCCTCTTAGATGGATCCCTAAGAGTGGAAATTTTGGACTGTATGGTAAATTTATGTTTAGTTTTTAAGATTGGCAAAGATTTTCACAGAGGTTGCACTGTATTTATATTCTTCCCAACACTATATGAAGTTCTAGTTTCTCCATGTACTCATGCCATCTCCCTTCCCACCATGATAAGCACATACTCTTGTCCCTGAGTCATATCTCGAGCTATTTATTTTTTAATAGCCATCTAAGGGAGTGTGAATTGTTACCTCACTGTAGTTTTAATTTGGCACTTTAATAATTAGTGTGGCATAGCATCTGTTCATGGGCTTATTAGCCATATGTGTAACTTCTGTGGTGACATGTCTGTTGGTTAGCTTTCTTTCGTTGTGGCAAAAGACCTCAGTCACAACCTAGAGGAGGAAGAGTTTATTTTGGCTCATGGTTTCAGTGGTTTTAGACCATACTTGGTTTGTTTTGTTGTTTCTCGGCCCATGTGTGAGGTGGACCATCATGGTGGAGAAAGCCGTGATCCAGGACAAGGGACAGAGTGGAGAATACCTGCCGGGGGAGACCCTTTGGATGGAGCCACTCCCATTCAGGGAGGGTCTTCCTCCTGAGTTTGTGGTACGTTGTTTGCCTGTTGTCTCTGGAAGTAGCTTCACAGACACATCCCAAGTGTGCTTTTACTAATGTCCTAGACATTTCTCAAATCAGTCAAATTAACCATCAAGATACCATGCAGGTGTTTAAACTGGGTTATGTTCTTATTGGAGTATATGTAGTTCAGACTGGCCTTGAACTCATTTTGTAGCCTAGGCTGGCCTCAAACTCATAGCAATCCTCCTATCTTGGCCTCCTGAGTGCTGGGATAACAAGTGTGTGCTACCATGCCCAGCATGTGTATTTTATTACAAGCAACATAGAATAATGAAAAAGAATTCAGAAGTAGCAAGAGCTTTTAGAATTGATTTTTTATACTAGTAGAAATTATGAGAAAATACTCTTAGTAATATGAAAATTGCTATAAATGATATTCTTGAGTATCTTGAGTTTTTATCTTCAGGAAAAACCTCTCCCCACCTGGATCATTTATATAATAGATTATTACTATTTTACAGATTTTTATTTCTCTATTTGTTAATATTTATTTATAATCCTTTAATCAGTATCACACTTACTCATTATTATTTGCGGACCTGTCGAGGAGCAAAAAGTTTTGCTTGCCGTGCATATTCTTTGCTGAGTGGGGACAGAAGTTGAGCTCTTTTCCGTCTTGTCTCAGCTGTCAGACTGAGGGACGGAGGCTGGAGAACCAAAGGACTAGCTAGTGCTAGAGGGTCCACGTAACACTGGGACTCCTCAGCAGGGCTTGGGTCCTAAATGGGGCACCAGTCAGTCCTTGGGCAAATCAGTAACTTAAGTTCATGTTTCTTTCAAAAAGTAAATAGGTGAGTTTAGGGTTTGGGATTGTAACGTGTGATGTATGTCCAAGGAGGGTCCCACGGAGACACGGGACTGGTGAAGAAAGTTGCTCCATCCTCAAGACTATCAAAGCAAAACTGACTCTGAATGAAGTTTTATTAGAGGTGATGAATTGTACATTGGCACTCATTTGGTATGAAACTTAGTAAAAGCATTACAGGGAAAATACTCTCTATTTTATGTTTTATACAAACTTAAAAAGTTGAGTTTCCACCTCAGTCCTCCTATCTTTTTTCCATGCAAGGCAAAATTTTCAGTGAATTCTTTCTTTCTCCTATGTTTGCTTTTTTTAAAATGAAAAGTACTTTTTTCTTCTTAATTACTTAAGGCAGAAACTTGAGCAATGGTCTCTTTTATTTTGTGGAATAGGTGATATACTCAAAAAGCTCAAAAATCCAAAATTATCAAGAGGTGTACTTTGAAATGTCCTCCTTTTCCGCATCTGTCTTATCATGTTGTCCCACTTCATTTCCACAGTAACTTTAGAGTCCTGAGTACACTGCAGTTTTTCATTATTCATAATGGGTGTTCATAGGGGTAATAAGAATAAATGAAAGCATTTATTTAGTTTGTTCTAATAGATTTCTGTCAAGCAGCCAAAAAATAAATTAATTTTGACTACAGTGTATTTATTTGTGAGATTTATTTCTGTGGAATGCCTTATCCCCTAATATTAGATAGAATAATTTTGACATACATTATTTTTCCAATACATTTTAAAATTAAAATTTGAAAAATATTCCTTTTATGTACTTTGTTTATATCATTTGCCACTTAATTGTGGACTTTGTAAATTCGACCCCATAGGTAAGTTTATGTACTTTATTATTTATTTCTTTAAAATATTTAGACATTGTGCCAGCTGGTAATAGTACAGCCATGTATAAGATACATTCCTTACTGTTTAAATTGTGTGTGATACTTATGAAATAGCAATGGAAACTTAGTGTTGCTCTTACTAACTGTTAATTTAGCTCAGTAAATTATTTATTGAATATATGACTGTCTCTGCTCTCTCTGGATGTCTTCAGGTACTTTAAAAGTAAATATGCAGTGGAATAAAGAAGTCAGTGAAAATGGCTTTGTGGGAAAATAATTTCTTTGGGAAAAATTTGGATTGAAATCTGAAGTGACTTGAGTTACCTTTTAAAAATATTCTCTCTTCTAATTGGGCAAATTTTTTCTCAATTTACTGACTTCTTTCGTGTAAAGTTAATCTCTGTTGTCATCTTCCAGTGTACATATGAGGTATAGTCCTAACTTGCTATGGATATAAGAAATGTGAATATTAACAATCCCTTAGATATGTAAATGAGCTTTTATAACATCTGTTCATTGATATTTTGACATGTTTTTATATAGGGCCTTGAATCCATTTTCTGTGACTGTTTTAAGCCAATACTTTCAGATCTTGTTTAAACATGTTTCTGAGATTCATATGTAACAAAAAGAAGTGGCATTCTTATGTCCCTAGAGGAGACTTAAGGATTGCAACTTGTTTTTGGTAAATAGAATTTGTTTCATGAGGCCTTTCCCAAACCTAAAGAGCAGAGAACAAGTCTCTAACTTTGTTAGCTTCATAATAGTTAAGCTGACATGGCAAGATGCAGTTTTGATAACATTTGTTTTTAATATGCTTTTTCAGTGTTACATAGGATGTAAAATTAGAACGATAAAAAATTTAGTAAATAGCAATATAAGCAGTTTCTCTTAGTTTCTGAGTTAATGCTTATTTGAACATTTGCTAATTCTATTTTTCGCTCTTTCCTTTATCTACTTTTGCAGTATTTTATGTCTCATTTTAGACCATTCACTGGAGAAGAGTGAACCTAATCTTGTCTGTTTACTTGTTACCATCCCTAATTGCATCTAGTCACTTATAAATTTTCTCAAACCTTATTTTATATGAGTAGAATCCATAATAACATATTTCAGTTTACTGAAAGATGTTCTTGCATGTGTATTTTAATCTCACTGACTACTTAATAAATACCTAGATAGAACTGAAACCAGATAACTGATTCTTCTACTCCCCCTTGTGGCAAATACTCAGGATTAGCCCAAAATGCTTGTATTTATGGTGTTTAAAATCTTGATGTTACTTGCTGGTGTGAAGACACAGAGATTTGGATAATCTGACATATATTTTTAAAATGATTTAGATTGGACTTAGTATGACAGTTGGCAGGATGTGACTAGTGCTGCTGAGTCCAGGTTCATGTTCAGATGACCTGCATGTACCTGGCCCGACAGGTGCTGTCCAGAGTCTGTTCTGCCTGTCTGGGGTAGGGCGCAGACATTTACAGTTACACTCAAGAAAAATTTAATCCACTTTATAAACTTATTTTAAAGATTTACAGGTTATTTTAATATGCAGTCAGGATTGTACTCTTTCTTCTTCTACAACCAAACTTTTAGGGAGGACACATCATGTCCTCTAACGACAGTTTGTTACTGTCCTTGTACTTAGCACTGTACGAAGCACTTTTATGCAGTTTATAGGATTAACCCAAGGATTCCTTTTATATAATAAGAAGCAATCTTTAAAATAGGAACCGAATGATCTTAGATTATACAGTAGTTGAGAGGAAAAACAAGGATTGCAAATCAAGACATCTGATTTTAAATCTTCTTTCTCACACACCACTGTTCCAGCCTCAGAGTCCTCAGCTGAAATGAGAGATCTTAGGGCTGGAGATTTAGCTCAGGGGCATAAGCGCCTGCCTTGCAAGCACGTGGTCGTGAGTTCGATCACTGGTACCGATTAAAAAAAAAATGAGAGAGATCTTGAATTGTCTCATGACTGGAGTTCTAGTTGTGTATAATGAAGTGCTTTTTGCCTGTGGCTTCGTTCTGTGAATGAGTTTTACACAAACGAACTGAGGACATAGCTGCATTCAGATTCAGGGTGAAGCACGCGCGCGGGTCTCCTTGGTCTGTGTCAGGCAGGGCTGTCTCCAGCCATACCACATTGTCAAGCAGTTGACTGTTGCATGAGGTTGATGTAGATGTAAATGAGAAATATGATTGTTGCATGAATAGTTGGTATCTAAACCTAATAATTATTGACCTTATGTATCAGCTTTGGCTAATTGACTAGTTGGTGGATAAATCAGGTTTATTAGACCCCATTACTACACAAAAAACAGTCTTTAGACACTATATTGGAATTTTGTTCTTTGTTATTGCTTACAATAAATGGGCCTTTTCCATTCTTTTAAGATTATTTCTAGTATTATATAAGATGCCTAGGTATTTATTAATAAACATTTGTTTTAATAAACTTTGACTTCTGTGTATATTTCTGCTGTTTTCTCTTTAGTATTCATTCAGCTGTTAAAAATGTTGAGTAACAGCACTTTCTCTTTTTGAAAATCTGGTACAAAAATTAAGTTTATGTCATAGAAAAAATCTTTCATAACAGTGAAATCCGTTGAGTACAAAATCAAATTTATGCTTTATCTGACCCGTTAATGGCATCTTTTAAGTAGTTTCATTTCTTCCACTGATAACTTGTACCTTTCTGTTAGATATATACAGTATTACTTGTTTATTTGGACATTTATGCTCTTAGTCATTTTTCATTTATTTCACTATTATTTTTTTATTGAAGAAATTATACCTGTATATTTAAAGTATACTTCTGACAAAAGCCTATAATGATAAAAATGTTCATCTCTACCCTAAACCTTTCAGTTCCCTTTCTTGCAAGCAGCTATGTATACTTTGTTTCCTGTGTCTTATTTCCTGATATTTTGTTTAATAACCTATCAAATCTGAGTTGTAATAAACAATATTGCACTACATTTTATATATATTTGATGTTTTCTAGTTGTATATCATATTCTAAATAAATGAGATATTAGTGACATTTAAATTCTGCTTTTTATTAATATATCTTAATTTTCAGTGTTAATGATTTCAGACAGTTAAGTAATGATAAAGATATGCCTCCATGTTACTTTAAAATTGAGCAGTTTCTTCCATTTTAAAAACATAACGTGGTTTTTTACTCTAGATATTAATGTATTTTACATACACATATTTGTGAAACAAATCTTATATGTTAATGAAATTATTTTTATCTTATTTTTAACCATCTTGTGTCAAGGTTGATATAAAAAACATTACTGCGAAAAAATATTAAGACATTTTCTTACACTTAAACCTTACGTCTAAAAACTACCATTTTGTTTCTAAGAAGTAAAAAGAGACCAGTGGTATGTTTAATAAGGAATAACTGTGTAGTTCCTTTTCCCATAAACTCTGAAATTCAACTTCTTTTACTATGATAATTAGAAATAAGGAATAGAACTCTTGATTTCTTAGCACCTGTTTTACTGACTTTGTGCCGCAGGTCTTATGGGAAGTACAGAATACCAGCGGTGTTGATCTTTTTTTATTGATCTCTTTATGCAGCCCTACTCTTTTTTCCTAGAAATGGTTAAATAATATAACTAGATTCTTAGTGAGTAGTGATAATATAAAAGTCTCTGTTAAGTTTTCCATTCAGTGTGCCACCTTAAAAAGTAAAAGGAAAATTTGATTCATTTTATAAAAGTTTTGTCTATGTTCATATTGTTAAGTCATTGAACTTTGGTGTTTTTTGTTTGTTTTGGTGGTAATGGAAATAAAACTCAGGGTGCTCTACCAGGCAATATCTATTCCTAGTTTTTTATCATTTTGAAACAGGGTGTTCTAGTTTGCCTACGCTAGCCTCAAATTCGTGTTCCTCTTGCCTGACTTCCCCAACACCCCAGATTGCAAGCATGAGTTGTCATGCCCTAATTTGAATTTTTTTTTAATGAGGAATACTACTTTACTTGGTTTTTCCTAATATTCTGTGTGTTGACCCTTATGGAAATATAAGTTCTCTAAAGTATTCACATTCAGTACTGTATTTTAAAAGTGATAGGACTGTATGTGCTTTTCTAAGTTAAATTGTTTGGCACTTTTTTTTTCTTGGTGATGGTGGTGTTGGTACATGTACTAGGCGAGTGCTGTGCCACTGAGGTTGGCACTTTTTAAAAAAGATTAAATTTTGGTTTTACTCAGTTTATCTATAGTAATAGTAAGCACTTATATGGATTTTAAATGATTCTTGGACTGATGTTCCAATTTTTAAATGAAATCTTTACCAGTTCAAAGGACCCCCCAACTAGGAAGCAAAGTGTTAAGATTGCCTCAGTTCATTTTTAAAAATATAAAAGCATTGCAAAGGAAGTTTATTTTCTTTGTTGTGATTTTCCAAATCAAGTACTTTTTAATGTGATCTAACTTTCTAAATATATTCTTCAAGTAGAATTAGTTGTTTGGTTTTGTTTTTAACACTGAAGTCAGGAGTGCTGTCACCCAGCTGTAACCCAGCACTCTGTGGAAGCTAGAGACTGGAAAATTCAAGCCCAGCCGGGCAACTTAGTGGACCCTCCCCCCCCCAATGTAGCTCAGTTTGAAGGCTCTGACTCGGTTCCCAGTACTGCCAAAAAGCAAGTCGAAGGGATAGCAGCACAGCAAGGTTAGCATTATCCTTACGTGTTTTTGGCATGAAGATTGTCTCAATGTTTTGGTTACATCTTTTATGTTTTGGGTATTTCCAAGGCCACAAACCACATCCAAATATGATTATTTATGACTGATTTTTTGCTGTTGTTGTTTGTGTTAACTCAATGTGCTTGGTGGTCATTATTAGAACTCCAATATGTGCTGTATTTTTAATGGCATTCACTAGGGGGCATCTCCAGGTGGAAACACGTTTCCTAAAAATACAGAAAATAAACTTTCTTAGGAGACCAATCTCAAATTACAGTAAAAAATGTCAAGTAGAGAATTTGGCTGGCTCCATTTCAGAAGTGGAAGAGGAACTACCATGATTAGATGAGGTTGTTACTTTCTTGTTGGTCGTGAGCAGAAAGTGTGCCCTAATGTTCTCGGTGAGCTAGCATCAGAGTGGGGCAAGCTGCCTACTTTTATTTACGGCAAACAAAAGTGGGGTACATGAGAATGCCCTCTTCTCTACACCGTTTCCTGGGAGGTCACGCCATCTGTGGTCATGGGGAGGAAGAAAGAACAAGCAGGGTGAAGTATGCTAGAATATGAGAGTCAAATCAACTCTGGACACATTCTGCTAACTCCTGGGAACCTCCAAAAGGCACACAATGGAGTCTCAGCCTGGAGACAGTGAGCATTTACATACTGGAAGTGGGGATATTCCGAGACTCACAAGTTGTCTGTGTCAGCTCATGATTTCAGGTATCTTAGAATTACTAATTTTGAGCACATGATAAAATAATAGTAACAAACTTCACGTGGATATATAATGATACTTCTGACAGTGGTATTGTCTATGTTGACTCCTGTTGAAGGCCTGTGAAGGTTTTAGCCTTATGCACACCAGGATTTTTTTTAGTGGAAAATCAGGAGGGCTTTTGTTTGTTCTTTTCTTTATTAACGTGGATTGATTTCCATTTACCTTGCAAATGTGTGGTCAGCAAGTGATGACATGTTTACAGCTCTCTTTAAATGTTCCTGTGCTAGATAGATGAACAGGAATTAAGAGAGCTCTGTAAGGACGTGTTATTAATATTTTTATAAAAATGCTGCTACGATTGCAGGTCCTTTTGGAATAAATCATGGAATTGAACTTCATTCAGACGTGGTGGAATATGCCAAGGAAAAGCTGGAGAGTTTCATCAAAAATAGTGATAGCTTTGATAAGTAAGTATTCATATCTTTAGTTTTGCTGTGAAAGCACTTGATAGGTATGTGTAATATTTTTGTTCTTGAACAGTGTTTGCTTATTACTTGTTGATCCTCACTTGCTCAATTGAATGTAGCCAAAATTAGTGTGCTATAAAATGAGAAAAAATTAGCAAAATTACTCTTTATTTTGTTCCATGTAATTTCACAGTAAATTATAAATAAAATTTAATAATTTCATGCTTCTGCTACTTATTAGTGAAGTTCTGTTTAGTAAATATACAAGTAGCTTTTCTGGGGATAAACCATCAAGTTGCTTGTGGTTACAGAATTTTCCTGGACCTGGTTTTACACCTTTTGGATAATAATTTAATAATTCTATTTGCAACATAATTATGGTACCTATCAGCTTTCAAAGGTCTTTCTTTAAAATATTCAGGTACTTTGTTACATATCCAAATGAATTATCATATACTACATTGATGTATCGTATGGTAGGTTTGTGTTTGTGGAATTTACAGAACTATTGTTTTGAACTTACCCTCTCCTTGAAAGAAGTGTTGTCCAGGCTTTGGTCCTTGAGTTGGCAGGGAGTCTATTTGGTGTGTAATCTCACAAAAATTCCCCCTTGATGGTGCTGTGAAACAAGGGCTTTTTTGCTGATGCCCAAGAACTGTGGAATTACAGAAAATTTGGAGGGCTTTGACATCTTTCATTTTTCTGTGTCACTTGTCATGTTTTTAGAGAAAAGCCTTAGAAAGGATAGAAAACACAAGTATAGTTACTTTACATAACAAAGTTTTAATGCAAAAGCATGGTTTCAGCTTGATTTGTAGGGGTGGGCCCTAATTCATCTTCACCCCCTACACAACTGGTCCTCAGTGTGAGAAATTTGGGGAGAACTGGGAGTTTCCTTTAGAAAGAATTGGCCTGGAGGACCCTGTCAAAAGAGAGGCCCAGAAGGTTCTGTGAGTATCTTCAGGGGAGTGTATTTTCTTTCCTTCTCCCTTTCTTTGCCCTTCTTCCCTCCCCTTGCATGTGTTCCCTGTTGCCAGTGCTAGTTTGTGTCTAGTGACCTTGCAACTGAAAACTAATGTCCTGCAGAAAACCTTTAGTACTTGGAGGGAAGACAAGGTCTCAGGTCTAAACTACCTGTGGTGTGATTGTGATTGGGTTATTAAAGATCTCAGGCAGGCTTGGTGGGGGTAGGGTAGAAATGCTCAGATTTAATTTTTTTTTATAATTAACTCAGTAGATTTAAACAAGTCACTTGAACTTCATCTTCTTTATACTTCTTTGTAAATAATTAACATTTGATTTGCAGTCTCAATCATTTTCAATTGCTTACTGTGTTGGTTCATATTTTATTTCACAAAACACATTTAACAGAAATAAAAAATTTTTAGCCTGATTTATTTGGTAAGAAATTCATGTGTCATTTTGTATTCTTTTGTGTTTCATTTTTGTCTTTTGCTTACAATTATTATATAGTTACTGGGACTATAACATTTTTAAAATTCTTTGAATTCCCATTAACTATATTAAAATTAGCATACACACAAGGGCTTTTAAAATATATTTAAAGTTAAAAATTAAAAATTGTTAGTAAATTCAAATGTGTAAAGTCTTTTATAGAGTTTGTTCTGTAGTAACCTAGTACATAATAGATTTTATCTGTTGATACATGAAGACAGAGAATTCAGTTTGGGGCCAGTAGGTAGAAAAGACTTAGGAAAAACTTTGAATCACTGAAGCAACTCTGTTCAAGTTTATTGCTGACAAGTGGCTGTGGTTCTAAAAAACAATGATTTGCATCCTTCTTTCCTTGATGTAATTTAAATATTAATCCATAGCACAGGTAATTTTGAAAGTTACATATGAATGTTTCTATGTTAAAAATTTAAAAATTGTTTTCATATAATTATAAAGTGATAAAATTTCTTTGACTTGTGTTTCTTGGGTTTTGCTGTTACTGTGTTATACAGATTCATTATTCAAAAAATAATGATTCGTAAAATACAGTGATTGATGTTTCTCAAAATTTTAATGTTTGTGTTGTTTTACTTATAATTAACTAGACCTTACAATATGACTTATTTTTTAATTCTTCTTCTTAAACAACTTTTTTTGAAACATTCTTAAACTAGTCTTAAAACAATTCAGGAAATTTTATTCTTGTTTTTAAGTCAGTGTTCTGAAATATTCATGTAATAAATGTCTTACTATAAAAGTGCATTGTATACAAAGAGCAGGAACTAGGAAAGTATTTGAGTAGTTGGAAGTACTCAAAGTTGTTGGGTTATACAGTTGACTCTTTTTCTAATTATTTTTAATAATGCATTTTGGAAATTGAAATTATAAAGGTACGATAGTTTTCTTCATGTCCTGCTTGTGTTTTGATGATTCTATAGTTTTTCTTGATGTTTGAGGATAATATTCCTACTTATTTTCAATTTTTAAAAGGTTTAAACACCAGCTCTGTAAGCTGGGTGAGGTGGCACATGCTTATAATCCCTGCACTCTGGGAGACTGATGTGGGAGAATCACAAGTATGAGCCCATCCTGGGCAGTTTAGCGAGACCCTGTCTTAAAGTAAGATTAAAAGAGAGGATGCTGGGGATGTAACTCTAAACGAAGGCCCTAAGTTCAGTCCTCAGTGCTGCAAAACAAAGCAGCCAGGTAACTTGCTGTGCAAAGTGGTTCTAAAAATTTTCTTTCCAAGCAGTATTAGTGTGTTTATATACAAGTCATTGAAATTCATTATTTTAATTAACAAAATGTAAAATAACTGAGGAAAATGAATTATTACTCCTGTTTTTGTATCAGACTATCCTTGATTATATTTAACATGGAGAGAATAGGTAAAATTTAATACTCTACCAATATTTATCTTGTTAGTTTGGATCTTTATCACTCCCTTGAAAAAAGTATTGGGTATCTTATTTAAGCTACATTGCTAAAATTTTCTTATGTGCATTTATTGGATATATTAGAATGAACTCCCTAATAAAATAGATTGGGTAGGGTAGAGTCTATAATCTGATCAACACTGGAATATATAATAAAAGATTACTTTGTTAAAAATACAAATGAATGTTTTGGGGTATATACCAAGCTTCATTCTTACGTGTTAAAAACATTATCTTCTCCTTTAGATAAAGGAATCATTATATGTACTTTAAACTTTCTATGTCCTAGTCCTCTGTTAGCAAATTTAACTATTCTTAATTTACTCTACTTGGACCTGGGGGAAACGAGCTCTTATGTATGGATTTAGTCTTTTGATATCTGTGGTGTTCCCAGGTTTACTGAAATAGTCATCTGATTTCAAGAGTTCTCTAAAAAATTTACAAACCTTTCCCACCAGCTGCCAGATAGTAAATCTTTCAAGCTTTGCGAAGGGCTCTTCTGAAGCCATTGATTTTTGCCTTTCAAGTGAAGTGGTGCCACTCACTAAGCAAATGAATGAATACTTTACTCACAAAAACAGGGTGTAGATGGGTCTTGGCCTGCGGTCATTTGTTTGCTGACCTGGGTTGTACTCTTTACATACACTGTCCAAAACACTCTTTTTAACAGTTTATTTTGATCTAGAAAAGTCTTCAGGCCTTATTTGCCTGGAGTTAAGAAGAGCCAAGGTTATCTGGTTTTGGTAAGAGAAGGGGAAGGCTGAAGGAAGTCAGATTATACAAATCAGTATTTGTGCATATAGCAGTAATACGCAAAGTGTCTCTCCAGCCGTAATTATCTGGGAAGAGTATGTCACTTAAAGGAGTCTGCATTTCGAACTTTTGCCCTGTAAATACTGTGAAAATGAGTTGGTAGTTAGCGGAACACTTACGGCAGCTGTATGTATATGTATTTGGTATGTTTGCACATGTGCACTTAACGAGATCTGCTGTGCATGCTTCAGAGAGTGTCATGTCTTGATCAGTAGTTCCTGTCCCACTCCTTCCAAGGTGGCTTTTGCTACGCGTTTGAAAATACTGTGGTCAGCAACCAAGTGAGTGCTGTATATTTTGACTTATTAGATGTTTTCAGTTCATGTGACTATAGAAGGTTGCTGTTGCTTTATAGTTGACCACTTAAATAAGGCATATGAATAATGAAAACAATAGGGAGATGAAAAACAGTATCTAATAGACATAATTCCTAATAGCCATAATTTTAGAGACCATATTAATATGCACATCTCCAAGATGGGAAAACCTAAGATTAGGGAGGTCGTAACCTGTGCTAGTAAGCCTCTTTTTATTTCTGATTTGGCTATGACCATGTAAAAATTAATTTAGTATAAGTTTCTTGACGTCAGTAACTGTTATCAATGAATTACAGCCTAGTAACTCAGCATCAGTTATAAAATTTGAAAGAAAACTTTTATTTTTATCATTTCCTTCAGGTTAGAATTACAAGGTATTGTTAATATGATTAAATGCACTGTAATGTTCATATGAAAGAATGCACCTATCCTGTTCATTACAAAGACCTATGGCATGAATTTTTGTTAGGCATGGGGATGACTGAGAGAAGCAGTTCCTTCTTATTTGCTATGTTTAAAAGGATGTAGTTAGGTATGGCAGCATCCTAATTTTTAAGTTACAGGTTCATTTTCCACATGACTTGTTTGAAAATTAAATGCTTTTGTTTAGTCAACTTCTATCATTACAGTAGTTCACTGTTAAAGAGAAGGCATAAGTGAAGTAATTGTACGTTCATTTCTCATGTATTTGCATAATTTCATACTATGTTCAGAAGTAGTTTTATAAGAATTATTGCAAGTTGTGAACACATTTTTAAATTATGAAAAATAAACATTGAAAATGGAGACCCTTCAAAGTATTGATCGGGGTTATCACTTATATATATTAGCATTCATTAAGAATGACATGGGAAAAAGTTAAAACAAATTTCTATTGTTTAAATACATAAAGGATAGTCTTTATAATGCTTACGTATCACATTTTCTTTGAAGTATTTAGAGATTGTTTTTGTTCCTGTAGATTTCTTTAAGGCTTTATTCAATGAAAATCACTGTATAATTTACTACCAACACTTTGCTTTAGATAATGCTTGAATTCTGATTAAAGTTTGATGCAATTGGAAGGGAAAACCCTTGAAAAGGTAAAGTTTTTTAAAAAAAAATTTAATCAATAATTTGTTGGTCATAACAATATTGAATAATGTATTTGAAGATCAAGAATTTAACATTTCTCTGGTTCATGTACCCCCACAAAGGTCTAAAGTGTTTTTGTTTTTGTTTTTTAATACCCATGCCTCTTAAAATAACGTATGTTAACAAAATGTTTTGAGGAAAAGAAGGTGTCGTAATTCATTTGCCAGGTTGTTTTGAATGAGGTGTGAGAACAAGGTAGGATCTTTCCCATGTCCTTTATTCCACTGGAATTATTGTTTAAAATTTCAGTGACAGTGTCCTCTGGCACCTGATAAACTAGGTGTGCAAATTGTCAGTCCCCACTTCACAGTGTATTGAAGGGGAATGTTGTTTTTTCTACTCTCAGTCAGCTCCTAGACCTAGACTATCCGTCTAAGAGGGAAGCTACAGGGCAAGGCTAGGTCACCCTGATCTCCTAGCAGCTTATCAAAAGAATTATATGGGCAAGTTGGCAAGGTCCCTGCTGTGAACGAAACCATCTGTCCGTCTCGCGATGAAGATATCCCATCATGCACCTATAAAGAAATCCACTGCTGAGGTAAGTGATTAGAATCCTGGTCTTCCTTTGGGCCAGGGTTCATGTTCTAAAACAAGATACCTGTCTGTTCTGTATTCTCTCAAATGGGATTTTCAGTGTACATTGTGGTAAGAATGTGTCTAAAAAAGTCATTGATTTTTCAGATTTCAATTAATAGATGATTATAAGTAAAGTCAATAGACTTGTAGTTAGTATATGTATTTTAGGGTTGTAAATCTTTTTTCTGCATACAGAAAAAACATTTTTAGTAATCTTTATTTAGGAGTGTGAGTTATCTATGAGAAACTTTGTTTTAAAACATTTCTTAGGATAAAAAGGTTGCTAATTTGCTAATTAGCATCTTATATACTTACAGGCATAAAATTTTAATGGATTCCTAATTTAAGTATAAAAATTAGGGAAGGTGCACAGAACTATTCTTTAACAAACCACATTAAAAGTTACTTTGGTAGTCTTACATTTTTTTTTCCCTTAGGTTTCATTTAATGTATGGTTGATGTGAAAAGGTAGAATTCTGATTTCCTTTTTCACTATTTGTAAACGTGATTTATAGGTGTAAATTTATAAATACGTTTTTATAATAAACTGACAGCTTCTGGTTAGTTTCTTGCTAAGTCTTTCAGATTATACAGTAATTGTATTTGTGGTTTAAAATTTGTCTGTTGTATATAGATTTTACAAACTAGGTAAGATACAGGTTTTGGAAGATAGTGAAAACCTAAGAGAGAAAAATGTTTTCTTTATTTTCCACTCTCCTTGGGCTTTATCAGTAGCAGTTGTAGTTTACTCTGTTTGATAAAACAGTAGTCACCATTTATGTCCTCAAATCAATCATTTTATTAATCATATACATAAATGAGTATATCCATGTTTACCATTTGCCTCAAATTAACCATAGACTTTTTGGATAAAAATAAGCAGTAGAATATTGGTCATTCTGTAACTAGAGTATGGTGTGAATTTATTTACATGAAATGCTCTCACAAAAACAAGCCATTAAACTTGCAGATGAAAATACAAAACATTTAAGATTCTTATAGTCAGAAATACTAAAATTCACCTATAAATAATTAGTAAAATTAATACATAATCCAGTTACAGATTTTCTTGTGTTGGTTTTTTTTTCTGGAGGTAAGAGGTCCTGGGATTGATCCAAGAACACTCTACCTTTATGCTATAGCCTCATCCTGTTTGTTAAATTAGATTAGATTTTTTTTTTATTTTTACTTTTTGTTTTTATTTTAATTTTATGACAGTCTTTCTCTGGACTTTTCATCTAGAATCCTCTGGCCTACACTAATTGAGATTTCAGGCCTGTACCACCATTGCTGGCATCATTTGTAGTTATTTTTTAGTTTAGTTTTACTTTGTTTTTAATGTAGCAGTATGAGAGTTATTATATTAACCAACTATGGAAGATTCGTGTAGTGTGAGTAGGAAAGGTTAAACCCTAGTCACAAGTGTATGGACAGTCCCCCGGCAGGACACTGTCTATGGGAGACAATTTTCTTATGATACTAAGTTGGTTGTGTTACAGTTTTCTTGCACCATGTTTGACATACGAGTTCTCTATTTTCTGAATCTTTTAGTACCAACATCTATCTATCTATCTATCTTTCTATCTTTTTTTTTTTTTTTTTTTGTACCAGGGATCAAACTCATGACCACGTGCTTACAAAGCAGGCACTTATGCCGCTGAGCTTAATCCCTGGCTCCTACAAGTTTTTTTTAAATTTAGAAATGATTCAGTCCTTTTTGGAATATTGTCTTAAATTCAAGTAATTTTTCAAATTTGAGTATTCTTGTAAATGAAATTACTATGTTAAATGAGAATACAAAGAAGTTAGAAGTATATATTCTATTTGTATTTGTAGAGATTATTTATTGAAATTTTTTCTCTGTAATAATCCTTTGTAATACTCTAGAAAATTTACTTGTTCTGACCTCCATCAGAAGGGAAAACATTGAGATCTTTAGAAAGAAAAAAAAATACCTTTCAGTTATTTGACAATGAATTTATTCATTAAAGGCAAAGGCTTCTTTTTTTTTTAGTATTTGAGTTTGCCTCTTTTGGCATGTTGAGTTGAATCATAGATTCTACAGCATGCAGCTACCGGTATAGTGACCAGTTTAGTAAAATATGAACTGTCATATTACTCTACAGAGTCTCATAGTCCAGGCAGATTTCTCCTTCCATTGAGATTTTTATGATAATTATATTTAACTTGTTGTATTTGGGTTCATATTCAAAGTTCTTAAGCAGGAAAGTTTAGACAAAACATATTTCCTACATGGTTCATTTATTTAATAAATGTATGGTCCTCAAGGACCATAATAGGTCATAGAGATACAATTAAATTCAGAAGAAATATTCACACATACCTGAAAAATGTTTCAAAGGAAATTGTGTTAAGGAGAAAGTATTTAAAGCACCAGTTTCCCTGTAATAGCGGAAGGATAATTATTTAATATTTTCCTTTTATGTGACTATTGAAACAAAATGTATATAGTATAATATAAAAACACAAAGAATTGTTGAGATTTTTCCCATTTTTTCTCGTACTGCTTGAAAGTCAGGATGAATTTCATACTTACAGCACACTTCATATTTTAATGGGCTATTACCCACCTTGAAGAGAATAGCTCTAGACTGTCCTGTTTTAGTTTTCAAATCACAGCTTGTAATTTCTCAGGGGACATTTTCCTTTTGTCCCCAATCTTAAGGAAATCATACTCCTTTTCTTTTGTATCACCGCTGTTAATTATATTTTAACAAAGAATTCTTTGATGCTTGTCCTTTCTGCTGGGTGTGGGCATCAGTGTTTTCCATTATATTCTCAGTCACTATCCACAGCTGATGAATAAATAGTATTTGAGCACAGGAAGTATGTAATTGTTGCTGTTAGGTAACCTGACAAATTTCATTTTAAAATAAGACATTAAATTCTAGTTCATTTTTCTGTGATGAGAATATATAAAATATCACTATTATTAGTCATTTTAACTGTAAATTCTTTATGAGTAATCTGTATTTTAACTGGTAAGTTATTTAAACTAAGCATATTTTTAAATTGATTTAAAAGAATTGATGATAAAAGAAGTTTAATCTAAATTATTGGCTGGGATGATACTGGGGATTCAACCCAAGGCCTGTCTGCTGAGCTACATCTCTAAACCTTTTTTCATTTTATATTTTTGTAACAGATTCTCACAGAGTCACTGAGTTGCTTAGGATCAACTTGAATTTGTAATCCTTCTGCTTCAGTCCCTAGAGTGCTGGGATCATAAGTGTGTACCAGCAGCCCAGCAGCCCTGCTCACAATTTTTTGATTGCTTAAATTCCCTTATGTTCATCTTGAAAATTATGAGACATTATCAAATGAAAGTTTTTAAAGTAAATTTTATAAGAATGAAGATTTGTAGGTAGAATTTATTGAAAATAATTTTTAAAAATGAATTTGATAAAGTGATTAAACAAGTTTATTTTGACTGTCTTAAATAATTAGAGATTGTACCATATTCTTGTATATGAGAGAAATTAAATATGATCTCTTAGATAACTCATTTTAAAGAAAGGAGATTTGCATTGTGAAAGGGTAGCAGCATTTATTAAGGGGAGAAGGAAAGGGAAGGTACTTCAGCGCCTTCATAGATGCAGGGTTTCAAAACATGAAGCAGTTCAGTGTGGACCCAGCATAGCGTGTACAAGGTGCGCTAAGCAGTGAATATGAAAGGGCATTTGATGGTGGAATCATTGTCTTAGACAATTTTGTGTTGTCATGATGGAATACCCACTCAATAAGGAAAGAGGTTTATTTTGGCCTTGGTTTTGGAGGTTCAAATTCTGAGCTGAAGTGGCAGCATCTGTTGGGCCCTTGTGCTGCATCCTAACATGGCAAATGTCATTACATGGTGGGAGCTTGTTTGAAAGCAGTGAACATTGTGTGTGGAAGAAGCCAAACACAAATGAGATGATCTAGCATTATAACAACTAATGCAGTCCCATGGGGCCTAATCCATCCTCATTAGTTACTTCTGAGCTTTGTTTCCCAGTAATCTAATTACCTCCCAGTAGGTTCTACCTGTAAGAGATTTCATCACCTCTCACCATTGCCAGCCTGGGGACCAAGCTTCCAATGTGTGAACCTCTGACAGACACAGTCACACCATACCCTACTATAGCCATCATAATGATCCTACAGGCATGCTTGAAAAGTTTAAATTTATTTTATGCAGTAGGAGGAAAACGATTAGGAAGAAACCTGAGAAATACAAGCAGTGATGTTACAGTTGAGTCAAACACATAGTGCAACGTGGGCGGGCTTGCTGTGAGCCTGAGGGTGCAGAGATGAGTGTAGAGTGTACACTGGTTTCTGTTCTCTCCACTGCCTCAGCCATTCCCACTTTCCCTTACTCCCCCACCCAAAAGGTGGGAAGTTGAGACAGGGCCTCCTCTGTCAAAGTCTTCCTTAAAAGTATGTTCCTAATGTTTCTATGTTTCAGTGAATTTTAATGGAAACTTGTGTGGCAAGTCCACTGTTAATTACCAAAGGACAGGATGTATGTTCCAAGTAAAAATGCTTGTGATTCAAATCAGTGTCATTTTTCACAGCATGCTGAAGCTTTTGATATAAATTGTTTCTTTCTCAACAGCTTGATTTTGTTGTATGGTCAAATTAGCTATAATCCTGTGATGTTAAGAATGGTTTTAAAGGTTACATCTTATTAGTACACTGGAGTTTTTATATTATAAAATCATTTCATTTTTGTTTGTCAGAATTTAATAAAGTAGAAATATAAATAGGGTCTTGTAAAAGCATAACTCTGTGTACCATGAACCAACACTGTAACCAGAAACAAACGGCCTACATGAACTTTACACTGCTTCTCTTCTTTGGTTGCTTAGGGAAGTCATGGGGGCCAGAGCACCACAGAGAAAGCAGTATTCATTCTGTTCTCTGTCCCAGCCTTGTAAGTTGCTCAGCCAAAATTTATTAGGTAAACCTCTGTAATACTAGTCATCACAAGGGTTTGTAATCAGGATGTAGGTATCTCTTCATGACAGCATTCTCTCGGCAAAATTGTGAAAGAGGAGTATTTTCATGAGCCCCTCATTGTGCTGACTCTTCCTTTTTTAATTTTTTTTTATAGAAGATAGTAGAAAATAAACCCTTTTCTCATTTGTTGACCCTTAAGATTCCTATCATCCCACATCATTTTGAAACTCAGAAGAGTGGTGATGTGATGGGCTTTTCACTATATTCGTGTATTTTAGCCTTAATTGAAATTTCAGTATGGGCAAAAGTAGATTAATATTTTGAAAACATGTACCCAGTATCAATCATAACAAAATAATACACTTGATCAGTGCTGAATTTTATGAAAATGATATTTAAATCAAATTTTCTTCATCCTTAATAATAATTAATTTGATAACTTCACTATTTCAAATGGCAAGATTATAGTAATTTTTAAAAATTTAATATTTTGCTTGAATGAATGAAAATAAATTTGTTTTTCCTTACAGATTTGAGTTCTGTGAACCTGCATTTGTGGTCGGTAATTGCCTCCAAATAGCATCTGACAGTCATCAGTATGATCGAATTTATTGTGGAGCGGGAGTCCAGAAAGACCATGAAAACTACATGAAAATATTACTGAAAGTTGGAGGCATACTGGTTATGCCTATAGAGGATCAGGTGACTTCCACTGACATTCTACTTAATGTGTCATAGGAAACAAACTTGACTAATTTAAGATTGGGACGTGTTATTCAATGAAAGTGAAAGATGTGTTTTAATTTTGTGGGGGAGGGTGGGGTCTCGCTGTTTAGTTGAGGCCTGGCCTTGAACTCACCCATTAGGCTGACCTTGAACTTGCAGAAGCCTTCGTGCCTTGGCCTAGTATTGGGATCATAAGCATGTGTCACTATGGCCAGTGATTTTAATTTAAAACTGGACAGACTCCAGAATATTTAAGTAGAACAGATCCTACAGCACAGTGTGACAGTTTGATGAGGGAGACATGGCTTCCACTTGCTTGCCATGAGCCTGCTTGCTGTGTGACACTGAGCAAACTTCTCCCTGGCGTATTGTCTCACCTGCAAGGTGTTGAGCTGAATGCGATGACCCCTGCCAGCAACTCAGTGTTCACCGTTTCTCGTCCCTTGAGCACTGGGTTTGAACTGCTTAACTTTATTAGTGAGACAAGTACACTTTTAAATCTTTATTTAAAACCACACTGATTTGGAACTATTCTAAAGCCATTTATGAACATTATTAAATTTATCTTTTCTTGCCTTGGTTTGAAATTATTAGGTATAATAAATTACGAAACCATTTATTTGAAAAGGTGAAACTTTGAAATAAAAATTACCTTGAATATTTATAAAGTACATTTCAAAGAAATATGATCTTTACTATTCACATTAACCTAAGTCCGAGTTGTTTAAAGTACCTTGCTGTTATACATCAGAGCTAGATTATCTAAGATGACTATGATTTAGTGTGATAATTGTGGAATTTTTGTATCATTTAAAATGTTATGTAATACTTCAAATATTATTTTCATATATTTTGTTGAATATTTATGGTATACAATTACATAAATCTCAAATAGTGGGATTTTTTTTAATGAGTCAAATACACTAATTCAAGTTGAGCTAGCTATTTTTTTCTAAGCACTATTGATGAATAGTTGCTGAGTTTTATAATCTAGTTCCTTTGTGACTATTTATGAGATAAATAGGTTGGAGTTAGAGAATTAGAGTATTAATTCATTTCCATTGTTACCATCATGAAAGAGCATGAAGTCTGTAGGTATAGTAATCAAAATACGGTGTTAATGTAATCTTTTAATCAAATGATTGAATCTCTCTGAAACATGTAGTTTGGAACGCAGTGATCATACGTAATATGTAGAAGCCATCAGCCCTTAAATCTAACATGAAGTCTCACCTGGCTATATTTTTGTATTCCATTTACATTGAAATATCCTTATTAAGCAGCATATATTATTTTATCTACATTAATTTATAATAAATAATTAAATGGAAGTAATTTGGTTGTGGTTAAATATAAGTTATTACATTGCTTTCATTGGCAGTTAAAACAAAATTCTGACTGTAAGACAGTCCTATCAGTATTAAACTGTTCTCTTGCTTTTCTCTAAATAGTTAACACAGATTATGCGAACTGGACAGAACACTTGGGAAAGTAAAAATATCCTTGCTGTTTCATTTGCTCCACTTGTGCAGCCAAGTAAAAATGACAATGGCAAGCCAGATTCTGTCGGACTCCGTAAGTAGATCTTTGAGCTTTCTTACTGACTTATTACTCACAGTGTTTGACACCTATGCTGGGTATTTATTAGCCTGTATAATTAGGAGGAGTTCAATATGCAGGAAGATCATGCAGGGCATTTACTCACCATTTTAAAAAATAAAGCTCTTGCCTGGTACAGGGTGCTGCTAGTTGTCAACATGGAAAAGGGGCAGGTCAAAACAAAAATGAATCTGTTACTAGCGTAATCTTAAGGAAGGTTTTTGTGTTGAGGCAGCACCTGAATTACGACTAAAATGATATAAAAGAACTTGCTGTGTCAACATTTTGCATACAGAAAATGAATACAAAAGACTGAAGGCTAAAACAAAGCATCATTGTCTTCCAGATGGAAAATAGGGTCCTGCGAGTGGGAAGTTGGTTGACTGGATGTGGAAGATGGCTCCACATCAGGACGGCATTTGGAGCTATGCTTAGTGATAGTGGATGAGCCAACACTGAGGGCCAGAGGAGACCGAGCTTTTAGATTAGACCTGTGATCGGTCAGATCCAGAGATCAAACAGGAAAACAGAGTGAAAATTAGGGGAACAAGGTATTAGAAGCTGAAGAAAGAGAAGTTTTACAGGGGCTAACTAGACCTTGAGAAAAAGAGGAAAAAATATTAATTGGTTTGACATACATCATGGTTTTATTGACTACGAAGTAAAATTCTTTATGAGTGTCTTGATTTACTTGCTTTTATTTTATAGGAATCTGGCTTTATAGTGAGCATTAATTTTGTCTTAAGTATTGATTATTTTTCTCTTGAGCTGTGACTTTGGGACCTTTTGAGATAATTTTGAAAAATTATACAAAGTAATACAAGTTTTGGCATAGTGTCTGGGAGTTAATAATAGCTTAGTGAAAAGGGGTGCTAGCATTTGGGGAAGGTTTTTGAATGGTACGTGCTTTTCCCTGTGTAAGTTCTTATCAGTGGAGGGAGGGGCCAGAGACCAGATAGCTAGAGATTGACATGCCAATTTTATTACCAAGCAAAGTCCATGGGAGGAAAGAAAAAGCTTAGATCTGCGTACCTTAGGGAGGGTAGTATTAGGGATTGAATCCCAGGGTCTCTGGCTTGCTAGGCAGGCTGTCCATCAGTCGTCTTCTGTAGACCTGGCATGCATTCTTAAACTCCAGAAACTTACCCACTCAGGTGGTTCTACCCAGCTTCCCAGTGTCTCAGTATACTGTTTAAATACATGGGTGAGCAGAGTCCAGTTAATATTTGAATCGTGGGAGAATGCCGGAGCTATATGTGTCCAGCTGTTCTTACACAAATTAGGCAGGCCATTCCCTCTGCCTTGGAAGGAATGAGTTAGTGATGCTACAGGTGCAGGAGGTCCAGTGCATGTTACTCGCTCTCTGAGTATCAGCAGCTTGGAGGACTCCTGGGCCCTGGAGAGTGCTTTATGACCATGCTTGTCTAGTGAGAGCCCCTGTCAAAAAAGACCTGAACCCTTTTAAAAATTCATAAAATTAATTCTGATGCTGCATTCTTACTTTGATCTCATTTAAGAGGAGATTTAAGTACTCAGTGCTAAAAAGTTTGAACCTTCCATAATTAGAATCTTTTAAAAATATACTTCTTGCTAATACTTATGTATTTGACTACTTTTGAAAATACTTGTCAAAATATATCTAAAAAATCCACATAAAACAGGAAACTAAAAATACACAATTAAACAAGATTATCAGAAAGGGGGCTCATTTTATTAGAAATGTGATATTATTGGGCTGACACATTAAATTTAAACTTCCTTCCAGTCCAGTCAAAACAAAGTTTATGTGCTGGGTGTGCTGGCATACATACACAAAAGTTCTATCTAGAGCCAGGATCAAGTGACTACCTCGTGTATCTGTGTTCGTTATGATTGTTTCCATGAAGTTTGCTTTTAGTATACCATATACAGTTAAGTATATATGTTGTATACGTTGTGATAGACTATACTGTACTCTAGTTATTGAGTACCATCTTAAAACTAAGATAAATAGCAAAGTAAAACTTTTTTCCTTCCTATTTTTCAAACATTAGACTTATAGTTTAAGGTACTTTTGTTTAATTCATTGTAACTGAATTGAAAATAATAAAGAGAAGTATAAATTTCTCTGATACAATTTAACAGTGACCTTAAAAATCCATCATTTCCACTGTATATAAGTACATATCTAGACTCCCCTGTGAATTTTTCTGCAACAGCTGTTTGTTCCACTTTGTAACAGATGCTATTAAAAGCTTCAAAATTCTATCAGTAGTCATTTTCTTTTTTATCTGACAGCTTTCCTAGTTTAGTTTCTGCTAAGAGTCTTAGTTGTAAATGTGATTTTACAATGGTGTCATTTGTGAACGACATGGGTGATGTGCCTTCAAGGAGCAGTTTCCATCCCCTCATTTTAAGGATATAAATGCAAATACACCTAAGTAAGTGATAAGACTCATTGATTGGGTTGCATATTTATAAATGTGAATGTAAAATAGAAATAAATTCAGCATGATAGAACAAAATGGGCTGTGGAAAGCCAAATTTAAAAAAAGTTCATTATATTTCTGAAATACAGATAAAGTACATCTAAACTTTCAACAGAATAATCTGGAATGAGTAGTAAAGAAGACAGTTGTCGATGAAGTAGGATTAACCAAGAACGATAACTTGAAGCTAAGTGTCAGGTATATGCAGGTTCATCTTACTTTTGACTCTGTATTACTTAAGTTTCTATAGCTAAAAGAAAAAAGTCATCAGTTGTCAATGACAATTTTTTAAAAAATGGATTAGGAATTCTGAGTTTCTAAAAAATGAAATCTTCATATAGAAACACAGAATGAAAAAAGTTCTGAAAATAGATATTTACCAAATTTTATAGGATGCATAGAGAATAAGAACAAATTTCCTTTTCTGTTAAAATAAATCACAACAGGTTTCTGTTTAGAAGACATCCTGTTAATTATGAGAGTTAAAATAGAAAAGAATGCTAAAATGCTAGTACCAAAAGAACCCCAGAAAATACAGGTAAATCTGTGCCAAATGTATCTTAATGCAGTAAAGTTGTTTATATTAAATAGCTTACTAAAATGAACTTGTAATTTTTCCTGATTCACTAATTTTTATTCAATTTAAAAGTCATTTTTTATTTTTAAAATTTTTGTTTCTGCTTATTAGTTTTACAAAACACTTGGTTTCAAGTGTGATATTTTTATATATGCTACGTGACATACTTTGATTGTACGTCCCCCAGAGACCTTTTACATTCTTTTGCTTTGCTTCCCTTCCTCTTGTCAAATAATAGTCTCCCTTTCTGTAAGAGTCATCTTTTTCTCTGTAGTGTTGTATATGTGTATAAAATTCTAGAAATACAGATGTATTGTTTAAAGTTTAAGGATAGAAGAGACTTCATAAATTGTGGGACACTGAGCTATAAAGAAGTTGGTTCTCTTATAGGTTAAGCCCAAAACAGCAGTTTTGTATGGTTTAAGTTAAATGAAATATTGTTTTTAGTCTTCATTAATACATAAAATGAAACCTTTGATCCGTAGGTTACTATAAAACTTATGTAGAGCCTCCCTTTGTGGAAATAAATGAACCTTAATGTGTTCCCACCAGCTTAAACTACGAGTGGCACCTGTGTGACTGTCCTATCTGACAGCTTGTAGCACTGGAGATACAAGCTGATCTCTTCACCTGTACCAGTCTTTTTTACTAATAAAATTAATAAAAAGCCACCCAATGGGATATGTACCACTGGTGGGCCAACCACCCAGCAATAAGGCATACCAATTATGGCCCCTTCATGAACGTGTTAAGTATGTTAGAGATAACCTTGCCTATGCTTTTGGAGTTAAAAGCTTTAACGTGTTGATCACACACCGTAATTGGTATGTTTTCATGCCAGGTGTCTCTGATTTGAATTTGACTGCTCCTCCCAGTTTGAACTATCGGTGATGCATACATGACTCTCCCATTGAGCAGGTTGTACCACTTCTCAGGGTATCTTTGATTACAATAGTGCAAAGAAAGGCATCGATTTAGCAGACTTGTGTCACCATATTCCAGTTCCTTAGTTAAAAAGTCCTAGTTTTGCCAGCACGTATGCTAAAATGGTATTTAAAAAATGTAATACAGCTAATTTGTAGCATAGCAGTTGTATATGGATATTACATGTGGTACTTGGAAGATTTCCTGTTAAAATTTAGAGAATTATTGAACTCTTCTTTACAAATACATAGTTCTTTTAGTTTAATAAAGTAAATAAATTTGTTTATTATTGTATTAACTTTAATTGGTACGAATGGTATTAATATTTAAACTTAGGCAATAAAATTATTCACATTCAAGCAGTTAACTAGATTCAGTCCATTTATACATTTTTATTAATCTTATTAGTAAAAAGACTGACAGAAGTGATGAGATAGGACAGTCATGCAGGTACCACTAGTGGTTCAAACTGGTGGGAACATGTTAAGTTTAAAATAAACTTTATATAACTGCCAGGACTAATATTGTCTGGTGTGTTAAATATTTATTTCATAATTAGAAACAGTAGAAATGAGAGTATTAAAGAATAGAAAATATAGCAAACATATGAATTGATAGATCTATTACCTAAATGTTTTTGTGTCATTCAAAAGAATGTTTAAATGAAGCTAATGTCAGTATTGTTTTAGGATTTTCTGAGTGTTTAAGTCAGTACAGCCAAGACCGAATCTTTTTCCATACTGGGTCCTGTTGGTTGGTTGTAGTTAAGTTCCGCTGTTGTTCTGGTGTTTTAGGATTGAAAGGTCCATCCCTAGTAAAGCAAACATTGTTGGCAGTGGGAAAATATAATTAAGTTCCTTACTGGGAATGCCACTAATGTAAGAGCACTTGGCCTGATAAAAGGACTAATAGGGTTTTTATTTCATAGATCCTTTATGATTTCCAGAATTTTTACTAGGTTTATTCTCCAGTCATTTGTGGAACTCTCAGGCTTAGGCATCTCCCCTGCCTGCACTCCTGTTCCGTGCCTAGCCCCAGCTGGCATGGCGCTTCTGTCAGGTGTGGTTGCAGAGGTCCCCTTCCCTCCGCAGTCAGCACCTTCCAATTCAGGTTCACCTTGGTCACTTACAATCCCGAGTGAATGATGGAACCGCTTAGTATTTGTTACCCAAGCTTTTAGGTATAAAACATTGAAAATGGTCACTGATGATACTGTAGTTATTATGAAAGACTAAATGTCATCTACATGATCCTTCATTCAATTCTTGAATTGTGTAAACTCCTTTGCTTGTTAGCATTTTGCTCTGCTCCAAACCTCGTTTTATTTAGATGTTGGCCAAAATTTTTTGTTTGCCTGCCCCCTCCCAAACATATATAATCTCCAGGAATACAGGAACTTTAGTAGTCTAAATCACCACTGTATGAGTTCTTAAGTGACCTATAGTTAAACACATACCTACTGAGGGAACTTGCACAGTGGGGGCTGGGAGATAACCCCCTTCCTGGACTTGGGTTTGGGCAGCATCCCAGGGCTAGTCCTTCTTCCCGTGTAACTTAATCAGGGTGAACTGGAACAAGCATGCTTAGTAAAAGCCCATAACTCAGGATGACTCAGCACTTTGTTGATTATTCCAGTCAGTCTTTTCTAAAGACCCCAGTGAGAGATACCCCTCCATAGAAATGCAAAAGCTTGATTTATCTGGGTGCCTTTTGCTTTTCCTGTCATGCCAGCACCATTTTTCTGCTTTTGCCACATTTTGCTGGCATTGATCTATCCTGAGTACGTTTTCCTGTTATTTTCAATAGATATTGCTACTTTTCTTTCACCACTGGATGTGTGCTTGCAATTCTTTATTCACTGTACATTGAAATCTATCTGTTAGATCTTTACCATGGTGTAATTTATGAAGCCAGCCAGGAGTCAAACATGGAATCTTCTTTGTTTTTTTTTAATTTTATTTTACAGAGAATAAAACAAAAGACAGAACAGCGCAGATCAGAACAGAACAATACAAGCAACACAGCACTTCACAACAAGACAACTGGATATCAACAGTAGCTACCATAATATCTCTTTCTTTGGAATAGTTGAGCATAGCTTCACATACAATAATATGAAACATAATAGAATAAAAGCATTCAAGAGAATGAAAGTATTACAAGGCATTCTGAACCAAATAACAGAAAATGAACAATGGCTACTATAATATCTCATTTTCCATAAAAAAATTTGTTTATATTATTACACATATTAAAATCCAGTAAGACACAACGTGATAGAACCAATGGTAATAGAAGAACAAAAGCATGGTAGGGCTTCCAAGCCAGATGATATTAAATCAGCAATGGCTGCCATAATGTCTTGTTTTCTTCAAAGTAACTGTTCATACCATCACACATAATATGGTCAAACAAAACAGAATAAAACCATTCCAACCAAAGAATGAAAACATTATAAGACTTCAAAGCATTATAGGGGGGATCCATTATTACCATAGAATCTTCTGTACTCTTACCTGATCTTACACTAGGGAGACTATGTGGTATTTATACATGTGAATTTGATTTATTTCGCTTACAAGTATGGTCTCAAGTTACATCCATTTATTTATAAATATCTCAATGTGATCATTCTTTATAGCTGAATAGTACTCCATTGTGTAGAAGTATCACAATTTTTTTTTATCTATTCCTCAGTTGATGGACACTTAGGTTGGTTCCAAGATCTGGCTATTACAATTGTGCTGCTATAAACATGGGTGTACATAATCACTGTGGTATGATATTTTCAGTTCTTCTGGGAATATGCCTAGGAGTGGAATAGCTGGGTCAAATGGGACTTCCAACCCCAGCTTTTTGAAGAATCTCCAGACTGACCTCCACAGTGGTTGTACCAGTCTACACTGCCACCAACAGTGCAGAAGAGTTCCTTTTTCCCCACAGCCTCTCCAGCATTTGTTGTTAGTAGTTTTGTTGATCCTGGCCATTCTTTCTGGAGTGAGACGGAATCTCTGTGGTTTTAATTTGCATTTGTCTAATGACCAATGATGAGGAACATTTTTTCATGTATTTATTTGCCATTTGTATTTCTGCATCTGAGAACTGTGTGTTCATCTTGGATGCCCATTTTGGATTGGGTGTTTGAATTTCAGGGATCTGATTTTTTTTTAATTCTTTATAAGTTCTAGACAGAAGTCCTTTGTCTGCGGGACAGTTCACTAAGATTTTTTCCCAGTTTGTAGGTTTTCTTTTCATTCTGCTGGAGATTTCTTGCTACATGCAGAAACTCTTTAATAAGATATGATCCCACTTATTGATTCTGGGAAGTATTTCCTGTGCAGTTTGGTTCTTGTTCATGAATTCTCTACCTACCTTTATGTCTTCAAGATTTTTACCTACTTTGTCTTGTAACAGATTTAGTGTTTCTGTTTTAATATTTAGATCTTTGATCCATTTGGATTTTAGTTTAATACATGGTGATAGGCATGGGTCTAGTTTTAGTTTTCGGCATATGGATAGCCAATTTTTCCAGCACCATTTATTAAAGAGCCTATCATTCTTCTAGTAAACATGTTTGGCCCCTTTATCAAAGATAAGGTGGTTGAGTGTATTTGTAGTTTTGGTTGTATCTTCTAGTCTATTCCATTGATCTTCAGGTCTGTTTTTATTCCAGTACCATGTTGATTGTATTACAGTAGCTTTGTAGTATAACTTCACGTCAGGGATCGTGATGCCTCCTGCCTTGGCTTTGCTGCTTAGAATTGCCTTTGCTATTCTAGGTCTCTTCTGGTTCCAGATGAATTTTAGGAGTGATTTCTCTAGATCTATGAGGTATGTTAGTGGTATTTTCATTGGGATTGCATTGAATGTGTAAAACAATTTTGGGAGAATGGCCATTTTCACAATATTTATTCTCCTATCCATGAACAAGGGATGTCTTTCCATTTTCTGAGGTCTTCTTCCATTTCTTTTTCAGGGTATTATAATTTTCCCTGCATCGCTCTTTTACTTTCGTTAGATTAATTCCTAAGTATTTCATTTTTTTGGATGCTAGTGTGAAGGGTGTGGCTTTTCTTATTTCTCTCTTGGTGATTTTGTTGTTAGTGTATAGGAATGCTATTGATTTTTGAGTATTGACTTTGTATACAGCTACATTGCTGAATTTATGTATTATATCTAGGAGTCTTTCGACGGAGTTTTGGGGGTCTTCTGTGTAGAGTATCATGTCATCTGCAAATAATGATCGTTTAACTTCCTCTTTTCCTATCTTTATTCCTTTTATTTCTCTCTCTTGTCTAACTGCTCTGGCTAATATTTCCAGTACTGTGTTGAATAGGAGTGGTGATAAGGGACATCCATGTCTTGTGCTTGATTTTAAGGTCAAAGCTTTCAATTTTGGGCCATTTAATATGACACTGGCTGTTGGTTTGTCATAGGTGGCCTTTATCATATTGAAGTAGAGACCATCTATTCCAATTCTCTGTAAGGTTCTTATCATGAATGGGTGTTGGATCTTATCAAAAGCTTTTTCTGCATCTATAGAAATGATCATGTGATTCTTACTTTTGGCTCTATTGATATGGTAGATTACCTTTATTGATTCATGTATGTTGAACCGTCCCTGCACGCCTCGGATGAATCCCTCTTAGTTATGGTGTATAATCTTCTTGATGGTTTGCTGCATCCTGTTTGCCAATATTTTATTGAGAATTTTTGCATCTATGTTCATTAGGGAGATTGGCCTGTAGTTCTCTGTTTTAGTTGGGTCTTTCTCAGGTTTTGGTGCTAGAGTAATATTTGCTTCCAGGAATGACTTAGGAAGAATTGCTTCCCTTTCGATTTCATTGAAGAGTTTGAGGAGTGTCGGCATTAAGTCTTCTTTGTATTTCTTATACAATTCTGCAGTGAATCTGTCTGGGCCTGGGGTTTTCTTTGTTGGTAAGGACTTAATTACATTTTCAATTTCATTGATAGAAATTGGGTTATTCAGCAGTTTTACATCTTCTTGATCCAGCTTTGGTGGTTCATATGTTTCTAGGAATCTATCCGTTTCTTCTGTGTTATCGAATCTATGAGAGTAGAGGTTTTTGAAATAGGTGTTGATGATCTTCTGTATTTCCACAGAGTCTGTCGTGATTTCACCTTTTTCATTCTGTATTGCATGAATTTGAGTCTTTTCTTTCCTTTTTAAAATTAGGTTGGCTAGGGGCTTATCAGTTTTATTTATTCTTGCAAAGAACCAACTCTTTGATTCATTGATTCTTTGTATTGTTTTCTTAGTCTCTTGCATTAATTTCTGCTCTGATCCTTATAATTGCCTCCCTTCTTTTGACTTTGCGCTTGGCTTGCTCTTCTTTTTCTAGCTGTTTGAGGTGTAGTATCAGGTTGTTTATTTGTGTTCTTTCTGTTTTCCTAACGTGGGAACTCAGTGCAATAAATTTTCCTCTGAGTACTGCATCCACAGATTCCTGTATGTTGTATTTGTATTTTCGTTTGCTTGTAGATATTAATTTCTTCTTTAATTTCCTCTGTGACCCAGTGATTACTCAAAAGTGTATTATTCAATTTCCATGTGCTTGTAGGGTTTTTGCAGTTTTTTTATCATTAATTTCCAGTTTCATGGTGCTGTGATCCAGTAGCATGCATGGGATAATTTAGTTCTTTTGCATTTACTTAAATATGTTCTGTGGGCTAGAATATGGTCTGTTTTAGAGAATGTGCCGTGTACTGCTGAGAAGAATGTATATTGTGATGTTGTTGGATGGAACACTCTGTATACATCTATCAAGTCCATTTGTTCACAGGTGTGATTCAGTTCTGTTATTTCTTTGCTGATTTTCTGTCTAGTTGATCTGTCCCTTTGTGTCAATGGCATGTTAAGGTCTCCTGTTATAATTGTGTTATTGCCTATTTGATTTTTCATTTCTGTTAATGCTTGCTTTATATAGCTCAGTACTCTGGAATTTGTTGCATATATATTTAAGATTGTTATCTCTTCCTCTTGAAGTTTTCCCCTAACTAGTATGTAGTGACCTTCTTTATCTCTTCAGACCTTTCTTGGTTTGAAGTTCACATTGTCTGCAAACAGCTACCCCTGCTTTTTTTTTTTGAGTTCCTGTTGCATGGAGTATTGTTTTCCATCCTTTGACTTTCAGTCTATGAGTTTCCTTTTGGGTTAGATGGGTTTCTTATAGACAGCATATGGTTGCATATCGTTTCTTGATCCATTCTGCCAGTCTGTTTCTTTTAATTGGAGAATTGAGGCCATTTACATTAATGGTTATAACTGTCTTATATTGATTTATTGTTGACATGTTATCTTTCTGATGTTGTATCTTAACTTTCCTTTATTTTTGATTTTCTGTCTTGCTTAGTGGTTTTTCCTATGTGTATCTAGAATGTCTTTCAGTATTCTTTGTAGGGTTGGTTTGGTGATCATGAAGTTCTTCAGCTTTTCTTTGTCATGGAAGTATCTTATTTCTCCATCCATTTTGAAGGACAGTTTTGCAGGGTACATCAGTCTGGGTTGGAAGTCGTTTTCCTTTAGGATCTGAAAAACTTCATTCCATGCTCTTTTTGACCTCATTGTTTGTGTTGAGAAGTCTGCTGTGATTCTAATAGGTTTTCCTTTATAGGTGACCTGTCTTTTCTCTCTTACAGCTTTTAATATTCTGTTCTTATGTTGGATTTCTGGGATGTTGATTATTGTATGTCCGGGTATAGTTTTATTTTGGTTATGGCTGTTTGGAGTTCTATATGCTTCACTAATCTGAATGTCAGTTTCCATTCTCGTGTTTGGGAGATTTTCAGCTATTCTGTATATCATTTGTGTTGTCCCCTTCTTTCTCATTTATCCCTGTTAATCTTACGTTGTTTTTCTTTGCATCATCTTGCAACTGTTGATTTGTTATTTCCTGATTCCTTGTTATTTTTAAAAAATCTTTCCATTCCTGTTCACTAGCTGCAATCTTATCTTTGAGGTCTGAAATTCTATTGTCACTTTTGTTGAGGTGGTTTTGACAATTTACAATAGAATTTTTTTATTTCCTGTATATCTCTTTGAATCTGCTTCATGTATTGTTTGTTTCCTATACTGTTCATTCAGGGATTCTGTTTGCTTTGTTCCTCTAATTTTTTTAGCTGTGCCTTCTTTAGATACATTCGCTATTTCTTACACTACTTTTATCATTTCTTCTTTTACCTGGGAGATTATTTCTAATTTGAGTTCCTTCACAGCTTCCCATACTTGCTTCTTTATTTCAGTTGATATCATTTCAGGTGTATTACTAGTATTTTCTTCTATGTATGTGGCTCCCAGACTTTCTTGGGATGGGCTGGAGGTTTGAGATTGCATTTTGGTCTTTCGTTTTGTCATTTTCTTATATTTCCATGTTTCAAACGATGTCCCAAAACTTTCCCTGAGCGTGTTGGAAATCACCTCCTGCACCCTCAGCTCCCTGGACTCAGGGGCCTTGGCTCCCTTGGTTGAATGAAAGTCTCTGGGTGTGGTCCACTCAAGCCCGGGAAACCTTTCAAGGCTAGTCCAGTGTCCTAGGGGGCTGGTTGGGCACCCAAGCATGGGGAATGATGTCCCAAACTCTCCTGGGCAAGCCTCAGCAAGCTGGAACTTCCCTGGCTGCCGTGCGGGCTGGAACTTCCCTCGCTGCTGCGTGGGCCTAACTCCCCTCATGGTGCCAGCCTGGTCTCCTGGTTGAATAAAGGTCACTGGGTGTGGTCCACTGAAGCCTGTGAAATCTCTCCAGGCTAGTGCAGTGTCCTAGGGGGTGTGTGGTGGGCACCCCAGCACCAGGAGTGGTGTCCCAAACTCCCCACTGCAAGTGGAGCTCCACTCTCAGCCACGCGGGCCTCCCTCCCTTGAGCATGGCATCTTCTGATAGTGAACTATTTTGAAAAAGGCAGAACAGGTGGAATTTTGTATACTTTAATGCCTAAGGGATGATGTCTCACATCTGTTATTACTTATCTGTGTTTTAAATTCATCATTGGTAGAAGCAGGATTTGAACTCAGATTCTTTTATGTTGTTTGTGTTTCTACTACATGTATAGTAGTTAGGGGAAAGTCTTGACCAGTAGAAAAATGTAATTTCTAGCTGAATGAGCCCAATGTGGTTCTTTGAAGTTAGTGCTATTACAAGTTTCAGTACAGGGTTGGAAAAAGAAGAGGTTTTATAGTGGACCAAAAGATAGGTGCTAAGGTTTTTAAATTAGGCTTAAAATGTCTGTGCTGAAGTTAAGTGAAAAGCCCTGTGTACTATTGCAAGTGTGTCTGGGCAGGGTTGGATGTAGCCTGACCGCTGGGGTGGTGAGACAGACAGGGAGCAGCCATGCCGGAGGGCGGGCAGTGCAGTGGAGACCTGAGGAGCTGGCTGCCCAGATTCCTCTGCAGAAACTCTCAGTCCGAGGCAGAGGTGGATCACACGCTGGACTGAGGGAGGCAGAATTTAGATGTCATGACAAAACATGCAGAAGGGGGATATTCAGAGAAAGACTACCAGAGGTGAAGAAATAAAAAAATACAACTGAAGATTTTTAACCTTGCTTAAATGAACACGGTTATATTTTATTTTGGTTTGTTTTTGGATATTTGTAAAGTATCCTTGGTAATCATTGTTTTATTTTCATAGGGTTGGAAAGTAGAAAAATTGGTTTCAGATGGGGTGTAAAAAATTTATTTCTCTGTGTGTAATGTGTATTGAACAGGCAACAAGAAAGAGTGTGCCCTCTAGGGTTTATACATTTATATATCTGTGGGAAATAGGATGAACAAATTGGATGAACAGTAGGTTCATCCAAATTCATATATTTGATATAAGTAAACATCGCTAACTTAAAAAAAATTGTGATGTTTCTTCAGGCTGTCAAAGTGTTCGCTCATGGCATGACTCTTATGGTACTTTGCCATGGGTTAGTTCTACTTGTTCTGTAAAAAATAAAGAAGAGCTGTGTGTGTGATAACTTTAGCAGACAGGGGCAGTTATCTAAATGCTACTGTGTAGTTCTCATTGTAATAGGTTTTGCTTTTCATATGACTTAAATGGTAGGATAAAGTCTCTTTCCTCCTTGTGTCCCTTAATCACTGGATTCTCATTCACTGTTTCTATTGCAGAGAATCGATGCACGTACATATCCTCCCCCTTACTCCTTTTACACCTGTATGTCGTCTGCTTTCCTAGGTACCTAGGTCCTCAGCATGCAATAAATACCCCCAAAGTCAGTTTGTATAGTTTCGTATTTACAGAAATGTGCTAATGTGTGTGTGTGTGTTTTGTTCTGTGAAACTGTGAACAGTATATAACGTTTTTTGTGGTTTTTTTTCCTTTCTCTTTTTAGCACCCTGTGCTGTCAGGAATCTACAGGACTTGGCTCGGATTTACATTCGACGCACACTTAGAAATTTCATCAATGACGAGATGCAGGCCAAGGGGATTCCTCAACGGGCTCCACCCAAGAGGAAAAGAAAGAGAGCCAAGCAGAGGATTAACACTTACGTGTTTGTGGGTAACCAGCTGATCCCTCAGCCTCTAGACAGTGAGGAGGATGAGAAAATGGAAGAGGACAGCAAGGAGGAGGAGGAGGACAAGGGTCCCGGTGAAGGCCTGAAGCCGGAGGAGCCGCCGCAGAATTTACTGAGAGAAAAAATCATGAAGCTGCCCCTCCCCGAATCTTTAAAGGCTTACTTGACGTATTTTAGAGACAAATAAATCAAGAAAAAAACCCGCCTACTGATAATCCTTTAGTCTTGAAAATGTAGCATTTATTAGGAGTCAAAAGAGAGAATTATTTCTTTGATCAGAGTGAATTATAGTGGGAAAAAAGTATAAATTGTTTGTCAGTAACAAAAACAGTGTATTCATTGATTAAAAAGAATCTATCTCTTTTATAAAATCTATTTTTCTTTAAATCTTGGAAAAATGCTGTTTTAACTCAGAGTGATTTCAAAGTGGAATGCAACCATAGTTGAGACTTTGTGTACTAGAAATCTTTTTCTGATTCCTTACAGTTTTGTAGTGGTGAGGGTTAGATTTAATTTTCTATAAGGTTCAAATAATTGTTAAGCATATATAATCTGATTTGAATTGCAGTTGTTGGTGGTTCCTGTATGAAAACTGTCTCATCTACTAAAGAAATCAGATGCTTTGCAGACCTATTTACACTTTTGTTGCAATCAATCTTGCTGAATTGCTGTAGATATATTCTGGGCAATATATGAGTGCAATAATAATACAAGATATTGAATAATTTAGCTTTAAAAACAAATTTAATGAACTGTTACAGCCCTGCAACTTTTGTTTTTGAATCTATTGCCAAAAGATATGGGGAAAATACTTGCTTCTCTCATAGAGATTTAAAGAGCACAGCAAGTGAAGTAGAAAGTCTGTACCTACTACAGCCTGAATTTACGGACCTTTTACATTTTCAGTATTTAAAAATAATGAGGCTATTTTAATTCTTTAGGTTTTTTTTTTTCCTGTAATTCACTGTAGTTTAAAAACAATTAATTGTCCTGTCTGACTGATAGTGTAGGATGTGTAAAAGAATGAGCACAAGTGACCGCCACTTTCTTGGGATCTCCAACTAGCAGGCTGGAGCATATGTGGTCAGCTGATGCACTTTAGCTCATGAGATTTATAGTTTATCAGAATATTTATCTTTGACAAAGTAGGAGTGAGCTTGCCTACATTTGCTTTGGATCTTTCTAAGAAATAGTCACAGAAATTGTATCTAGATGCCTTTGTGTTTAAAAAAAATCAGGTTCAGAATTATAGTGAAGTCTTTGGGACTTACACCATGTTCATTTCATTTCTTCCCATATTTTTCTGTTTCTTTGCTAAAATCATAATGGTTCTCATTTATTGCTTTATGTTACATACTTAAATCACATAGTTCATCAGTGATAAAATAGTAAATGTCGTAAGGTTTTTTACCTAGTAAGGCCTGAAAACAAGTCATTCCTTATTAAAATGCATACAGTGTAATGTACTTTTACTTAGTGTTACATGGATCATAGATTTTTAAAGGGAAACTTTGGAACTGTCGTCGTCCACCAGCATCACTGTCGCAGTGGTTGTTCAGATGTGTCCAAGGAAACGCAGTCACTGTGAGTGAAAGAATTCTCTTTACTCAGACCCAGATACTGTTTCAAAGCCTCAGCTGCAGTAGTCCCGTGCATCTAAAACAATTATTTAAATTAGTCTAAACATGAAATTGCTCCAGATAATTGAGCACATTTTAGTGGTGTGAAAGCTGATTTCATGGAAAGTGTTTGTCTTACATTGATGAGGCGATGGTATGGGAAAAAACTGAGTTTTTTCTTAAGTGATTAGTAAACTCTTTTTATTAAGAAATGCCCCATCTCATCTATCTAAGAAACAAAAAAAATCAGTTTTGTACCTCTGTCATCTGTTAGAAATGTTTAGTTGATTTTGAATCACCCATTTCAGAAGTATATTTTTGAATTCTGGTGCCTATGTGTTTTTGTCTAGAAAATCTGGGAAGAGTTTTCATCTTATTTGCCCCCAACCTCCATTTTTTTTGTTGGAGCCAGTGTTCAGAGACATAAAAATATGCATTCTTCAATAATGATTTTACTATTTAGGTGAGTTTTTGTTAAGGATCTGTTTCAAGATTGACATTTTCACGTTGTCTTTCATTCTGAACTTGGGAAAGTGTACAGTAGACTATATTCATGACCATTGCATATTTTTTTGTCATTGAAATGTATCCTTTGTGTTTCCAAATGCACTTATTTTACAGGTGTGACTTTATCAGTGACTTTAAATAAAGAGGTAGAAATAAAAATTCAAGTGAAGGTTTTTTCTATTAATGCAGATATATTGTACTAAGACTATCTTGGGTTTTATTTTTTAAAGAATTCAGGTTTACTTGTATGGAAAATTGTGCTCTATAGTAAAGAAAGGGAAAATAAAGATGTAATAAAAGTAAGTGAAAATGATGGGGGATATCATTGTGGAATTTTGTAGACACGACATTAGATAT
Source organism: Hydrochoerus hydrochaeris (assembly GCA_004027455.1). Taxonomy (NCBI): domain Eukaryota; kingdom Metazoa; phylum Chordata; class Mammalia; order Rodentia; family Hydrochaeridae; genus Hydrochoerus; species Hydrochoerus hydrochaeris. The sequence continues at coordinate 6,923 of PVLA01007269.1, read as the reverse complement.
CATCTAATTTAGGCCTTTATTTTGCAGACAAGAAAGTTGTCCTCAAGTGGTGTCTTATTTTACCTAAGTCGCACAGCTTGTTGAAGGCAGTGCCTAAAATAGCATCTCATGTCAGATCAGTCCCAGAATCCGTCAGCAGCATCAGAGCTACCAAGACGATAATTTGAATCTCTGTGGCCTATTGGTTGACATATTTAGTTCTGGTATTGGTAAAGAAAAATGTTAGTAATGTAGCATACATAGTAGGTAAAATAAAATACCAAAAATGTGTTGAAGTCTGTCTGTTGGAAATGGAAGTGAAGGAAAGCCTGTTAAATCTTTGGAAGACTTGGAAGATTATTTAAAATAAACAGTCACATACTTAAGCATCATTCTCCCGTGACCTGGCATTGTTTTTTTCTTAAGTTTAGACATTCTCAGTGCACCCATGAACATGTGTTGCACTATAGAATGCAGTTGTGTGTGGGCACCTTACTTTTGACCACTGCCGCCTCTGGAGAGTGGAGATTTCATTATCATTACTGTTACTGTTTTGTCACTACTGAGGACTGAATCTGGGGGATTTGCGCTGAGGTGTATCCTCGGGCCTTTTGTATTTTTTGAGAATGTAATTCCCTGGATTATCCAGGCTGGGTTTGAACTTGGGATCCTTCTGCCGTCATCTGCCAGAGCACTGGCATTAGAGGTGTGTACCACCATGTCAGCTAAAATTTTACTTCAGTGAAATGTTCAGTAGATACAGAAGGTGTGTATCAAATATATTTGAAGTATGTGGAATGATGATTTAGCACAAATGTAGGTCCATGTGTACCTCCTGGTAGGTTCACTTGTGTGCCGTTTCCTGATCATATTTAATCCCTCCCTTCTTGCGTAACCACTTATTGTGACCTGTCTTTTTGCTGTCATCATTTTTGGAGTTACTTTAAAAAAAAAAAATCTCTCTGAGTGATTACACTCAGCATTTTAAAGTATTCATCTAATTCATTAATTTAGTTACTCTCCTGTCCTTAGAGATAAAGAGCACTTGACAGCACTTACACCAAAATCATCATGTCAAAATTATGTGAATGTATCATGCTTTAATTCTAATATTTTTAGCCACATCGTAATTATTTCACCGATGCTTAGATACACTCCAGTTTATACTTGTGTTTTGCTCATTGTTTGTTCCTCAGATCATTCCAATTTCCTTTTGCCTACAGTACGTCCTTTTGAATTTCTTTTAGGGAAAGACTGTAGGTTACTAACTCTTAGTTTTGTCTGAGTAAAAATTTTTATTTTTCTTTTTTGCTTTAAAAAATGCCCATTGGCTATCCGGTTTTAGAGTGACAGTATTTTCTCTAAAGAAGTTAGAATTTCTTTACTTTCTCACTTCCATTGTAGCTGTTAAGTGAGCGAACAGCCATTACTTGGAAGCTCATCTTTTATCTCGCCTGCAAAGATTGTTGTCTGGACACTGGTAATTCTTTGTAGTTTCACATAATGGGTTTTGGTGTGAATTATTTTTCATTTCCCTCCCTCATACTTGTCTTGTAGCTGTGTGAGTTGGTCTCTTTCGTAAGTTTTGGACATTCTTTGCCACTTTGTTTTTTTTTTTTTTAAATAAACACTCTCATCTTTTGCTCAGCATTGAGCTTTAGATAATTTCTTTAGATTGATCTGATCACTAATTTTCTTTAAAATTGCATTAAAATGCTATTGAACCTTTATATGGAGTTTTACTATCTGTTCTGTTTTCATTTCTACTTCTGCTTTTTCAGTTGCCTGTTTTCAGACAGGATGTGCGGCTTCTGTCTTGATATTTTGGCTGGCATTTGTAACTGTTTGGTGTTTTGTGTGTTTTGCTGGCATTTATAACTCTCCTTGTATTTTGTGGGAGTTTTATTAACTGCTCGAGTTGTTGCCCAGCATGGCCTCTTTAAATCCTCACGGTAAGGTCTTCTGGACTAGAGAGAGAAAGTGATCTGAAAACCCATTTGAAGGCCACTTTGGAGATAGCACAGCTCCAGAGAGATGGTACTCCTGCCTCCCAGGGAGGTTTCGAAATAGGCATTTTTGCCTTCCTTTTTTCCTTTCTTTCTTTTCTTCCCTCCTTCCCTCCTTCCTTCCTTCCCTGTGTATGTGTCCTCTGGGGTGAACACAGTGGTACACAATTGCATGAATGGGGATTATTTCTAGTTTCCCCTTAAGATGCAGCTGTGGCTTTACACAGCGATTTCCCAGTGAACGCTCCCCACTTTCTTTGCCCTGTACGTTGCTTGCTATAAGCCTCTAAAGTTCATTTCACTTAGTAAAGCAGTCAAGCTGAACCAGCCTTGGTATATACTCAACCTCAAGGGCATAATAATTCTAAGTAGAATTGAAAGAAAAAAATACGCTTTTTTTTTTTTGATTATTGGTATACTTAGGAAATAAAAGACATGAACAATGGCAGGCATACTTGTTTATTTTAAAATCATCCTTATTCACCATGATCGTTTCTCCTAACCTTTCTGTATTTTAATCTAATACCATGCATATGAGTGAACAGTTTGCCAAAAGAGGGCAGTATTCACCTACAGCACGATATAAAGAGACCAGAAAATTGTTGCAAAGAAGGATGAATTTATTTTTCCTCCTAAAATTGACAAAATTTGACAAAACTCTTCCCCCTCACTAGATTGGTCTCTCAATCTGGTGATCTAAGATTACCCAAATTTTATTTTTCTGTTTTATATCTTTGAAAGAAACTTTTTGAAAACTTCAACCTTTAAAAAACTTTTAAGCATCTGTTTACAGAATGATTAAAAACTGGTTGTTTTAACTGCAAAGTGTATTTTAGTGGAACCTGCTGTACTCACACATTTTCCCCAAAGGGGGCTGCTTACCTCAAGGAGCCGTGGCCAGGGCAGCCTTAGGGTGCCCTGCACTCTCCAGCCAGCACCTGTTCTGTCCAGGTTCTAACGTTTGTCCATTAGTTATTTCCTGACGAAGCAAGTATGTGAGCAAACGATTTTTAAACATTAAATATTAAGGGAAGTCAAAAGTAGCTGGATTGACTCATATGAGTGAAACAGATTTAAGTCTATAGCAAGAAATGAAACCATGTCTTTCAGAGAATGGCTTCCTTAGAAGGAAGGAATATGTGTGTCTAGATGAACTAATTAGAACTGTCTGCCCTTTAGGATTTGGTAAGGTTACCAGATAAAAAGGAAAGCTATTCTGCATGGATCCAATAAATAATTAATCAATTTGAGCTTCAAAAGGACAGCTTGGGGCTAAGAGACAGGCTTACATAAAACGTGCAGTGGGAGCAACTTTGGAAAAGTTTTTATTTGCATTCTGCTGCCAAAAGAGGCTTTTGCACTCAAGGGCTTCTCATCATGTCTGTCCCTGGGAATCTAGTGCCTCCTACAGCTGTAGTGCCTTCATCCCTGTAATGTGATCTTCCTCCTCCTGGATTGGCCAGGGCGTTCCTTTTCCCAGGGATCCACTTCAGCCACTGCTCCCAAGCCTGGCTCAGCCCAGCCCCTGCCATCCGCATCACACAGCTGCTGCAGCGGCTGCTGCTGTCTGGTCCATAGCTTTGCCTGTGCAGCCTCAGCTGGACAGTGAGGCGCAGACTGCTCTTTCGGACCACCTGTTTCCTCCTGGCCAGCCGGTGCCTGCCGCTGCTTCCCTGCCCCAGGTGGTGCTTCTGCCTTAAGAGCACCATTTGCTGCAGGCACTTGATGCTGGGCCACCTTCCTCAGGTACCACAGCAGACCACAGCCCTGTGAGTGCATGCAGATGACCTCAAACCCTGTCCAGCTGAGCCTGCTTGTTCCTCAGCTGGGGCCTGAGGCTTCCTGATGCTCTCCCTGCTTGTCTGCTTGGGAGAGAGAGGTTTTCACTTTACATCTTCATGGTTCTGTGGTGGTAAACTGAAAAACACGAGCCATGATGAGGTGACATAAATACACGTGTTCTGAATGCAGTTCTTTCCAGCACTTCCCAGAGCTTACCATTGAGAACCCTCGTCTTTGCTCTTCCTAGGTAATTTTCTTGCACTAAGCTCTGTATTTTTTCCTATCCTTTTTCCCAAATCTTTGGGACTCCTAATTGGGCCACGCTGTGACTGCTCCACTTGGAAAGAATGAATCTCATTTCAGAATGTGGTTCTGATTGATTATGTGCTGGCTTGTACCTCCTAGGAGCATGGTGTCTTCACTCTCAGCACTTGGGACACTATCTGTCAAAATAGGCTGGTGACTGGTCCAGGAAAGCTCAGTACTTAAAAGCCTTGCCGAGCAGGTAGACTAATTGGCAGCTAGATGGTATTGTGGAATTTAGGAGTCAAACAAACCTGAGTTCAAATTCTACCTCATTCTCTTTAATATGGGGATGAGTTATAGAATTAAACTGCAAATATACATATAAATAAGCTGATACTTAGATTAAGTTAAATAGCATCTATCAGATAACCAGACAATTAGAATTTAATATCTTAAATATTTTATCCTAATTTGTAAACATTATGCCATAAGAGGAGAAAAAGGATTAATGCTGAAAGGTTATTCAGATTCAAGGACTTTCCTGATCCATGATGGGGGTTTGGCAGAGTTTGTGATGTCAGAGGAATACAGAGCTGCTCTCAGTGTTTCCAAGTTATTCTTGGGCAGAGGAAACGACCTGCTTTCCTTGGAATTTGGAGGTGTTAATGTTTAAGATCACCTTCACTGTAGATTTTGCAATCCTAATTATGAATTCAAGAGGTGGCTTAGTGATGAAAACTTCAAGTGCATAGAAAATGACATGTATGATCTATAGATTTTTCATTGTTGCAAAGCATTGTTAATTTTATATGTATGGAAGTATCAGTCAGTCTTACTATAAAAGAACAGGCGATTGGACGTGGTGCCATTATGTGTAGCTGTGCAGGGCAGCTCTAGCAGCGCCTTCCAACTCAGACCCATCCACTTGTCATCTTGTAGTGACAGTTTTCTAGAGGATAGCAGAAAAGCCTTAGAGAAGAGGCACCTTGTCTAATCAAGTGGCACCAAGTTAAATGCCACCAAAGGTCCAACTTTGTCCTAAGTTTTGCCTCCCAGGTGCTTAAAGAAGAGAGTAACATCTACTTCTGTAGCATACACGTCCAACAGTAATGAGCAGAACTGAAAAGACACTGCCAGCGTAGTTGTAAAAATAAAGCTGAAAAGTCGGGTGCCTGGGCTGTGAGCCAGATGCATCCTCTGAAGAAAGTGCCACCACACACCGCGTGTGCGTCGCCTTGGTGACCGACTTTATAAGCTGTACTTCTCCACTTGGTGTCCGAATTTATAACAGGTAAAATGAAGATTCTGGTAGTGCTTGCCCTCATGGTTACTGTGAAGATTGGGTTGATGCATTTTAAATACTTTTAGAATGATCTAGGCCTGGGAAGTATTACAGAATTTTAGCTGTTACTCTCATGTTGACAAATTAAGGGCAAAAGTTACCAACTCAGATACCTCTAGTAACCTGTGGTAATTTGAGGGATGTAGGACCCACAGAAAACCAGTGTGTGAATAGAATGAATGAGTCACTGCCACCGATTTAGAGTGTGTGGAGACAGTGAGAATGTGATGAAGACAGATGCATCTTGATAATGTGTCTCTGTGGCTTTATTTTTACACACACTGGAAGGCACCTCTCAGCTTTGCTGGCAGTGTCTTTTCAGTTCTGTTCTCTGGAAGTGCATGCTACTTCCATTAGGTGCTACTCACCTTAAACACCTACTTAGCTTGTGACAAGTTAGGCCTGTTCATGATCTTGTTTTTCAAGGAAATACAGATGTCAGAAATGAAATTCATAGGCTGGGCCTGGTGGTACACACCTATAATCCCAGCACTCAGAGGCCAAGGTGGAGGATTGCTGTGAGTTCAAGACCAGCCTAAGCTACATAGCAAGACCCTATCTCAAAACAAAAGAAAAGAAAAGTGAAATTTCTGGCTTTTAAATATTAACAGTAAATTCATTTTTAAAAATGGAAAGGCAAAAATGTCCAAGTCCAACCGTATAGGTTGCTTTTAGTGCGGGACCTTCAGTTTGTGACCTCTATTAGAGAAGTGGCATGAAAGCTGAGAGTAGGTGGAAATCTTACAAAACGGATCCTTCACTGTTTTTTAAGATAAAAATCCTTGGCATAGGATTTGGGCTATATTTTTACGGAGGCAATTTCATGAAGGACCACCACTGACCTCACTAAGACACAAATCCTGAGAGAAAGCTGACAGAGCTTTTTTGTTTGTTTAGTTTTTGTTTTGTAAACAAGGTCTCACTATGTAATTTAGGTTGGTCTTGAACTCACTATGTAGCCCAGGCTGGCCTTAAACATACAGCAATGCTCCTACCTGAGCCTCCCAAGTGCTGTGATTACAGGCATGTGCCACCATGCCTGGGTCTCAGACCAACCTTTCAAAGGTAAGGTGGGTGTGGACTAGCTGCATTTCTCCCTAACCCCAGCATCAGTTGCGGCACCCTTTTCTGTCCATGCCGCATCCTAGTCCATCCATGCCTTGTGACAATCGCTTCTCCAGGAAAAGGACACCACATCTGAGAATTGGGTGCCGGGATCTTGGAATGTTTTGTACTGATAATTGTAATTTGTGTAGTTCACATGTGTATGTTTTTATGTAATGCTCAATATGGAGTCGAGGGTGGAGACTCCAGCAGGGTTGCTGGAGGCCCTCTAGATAACCCCTTTGTGAGGACTGGTTGTGGGGTTTTCTGTGAGTAGTGTGAGAGAGTTTATGCGGGAGCTTTGGGTGGGAGAGCTCATGGAGGAGGATTTGCGGGGTTCCTGTGAGACAACTGCCCTGAGACACTGGACAGGCAGCCAAAGACGGGCAACTAGGACACATATGTTACACCACCGGCCGCCTAAGACAGGCACAGGACCTATTGCTGTCCTGCAGGCCCATGAC